>JADDOH010003755.1:0-36071 GCA_016648135.1 Agrypnia vestita | reverse complement strand
GGCGGGGTCTAAAGTGGGTGTTACCCCATCTTTTGTGAACGTTAAATTAAACAAAGGGCTATATGGAAAATAAATTTGGTTGTTAATTAGGGTTGCTCTATTATTTACCGCCTCCCTAATGTAAAAATTTCTAAATTATTCAATTTTAAACCTTTATTATTAGTATTTAATATTTTTACCCCTGTTTTTGCGTCAAATCATTCTCCATGAGATGGTTGGAAAATTCAGAAAAATTGTTGTTATTAAGACACCTCATGTGTTCTTGGATTTTAGTAATAAAATTATTCTAGTATTAAAAAGAACATATGAGGTGTCTTAATAACAACAATTTTTCTGAATTTGCCAACCATTTTAAATTTCGCTAAAAAAAATTATATTTTTTCAAAAAACTTAATTAGATAATTTTCATAATGGGAATATTAATGTTTAACTGTAATAAAATAAAACATAATTTTACCAATAAATAGAAAATACTATAAGACCAGAGGTCATAACTGAGAATGTATTGCTGATGTATATAATATTTGCGTCGTGTCCAAATAACAAATCGCACAGATCCGAGATGGCGAGTGGCCAACATTGATGTGCGAATACAACTTCCAATTGGCCTGTAAAAGTATTCATCAATAATCATACTTCCCTTTTTATAAAGGGGTACTGTCTTGAATGATGACACATGCCCACAATAAAAATAATAATCTATCGCCTACTGCGGGATATAGAATGCCTTAAAGATAATAAGAAATTGGTAAACCTATTCAGGAAATAGAAAACGGATTATAGAATAAATTATTTTACTAGTTTTGTCTTCTTCCACATCGCTACATCCAACGGCAGAATTTTGACTCAGTGTTAGTTAGTGAAAAATTTTCCATACGGCCCTTTGTTCAATTTAACTTTAACAAAATATTTGGTAACGCCCACTTTAGACCCCGCCTCCTCTCACTCTATCTCCCTCATAGATTCCTGATTGTTCTGTAGGCTAATTAGTGCATGCTTGTCTCTGACAAGATTAAAACGCGTGTGATAAATATTGGTGCAAGTATAATACTATGGTTGTGGTGTATAGTGTTGTGAACATAGTAGTGTAATGTTGGTCATGACGAAGAGACGGGTACGTCTCGATACCGGTAGACCTTAAATCTGGTAGTGGTTTTTACTAAGTTAACTAACGCTTTGTTAAAATCTTTATTGCATTTCAAATCTCATAAAATAACGATCTCTAAACTTGACGCTTTGACTCGAGACTTAATAAAAATATTTAATTAAAATAAATTTAAAAAAATCAATTAAACGAGTTGTTTTCTTTGTGTCCTTTCGGCGATTAACTTTAAGATAAAAATTGTAATTCTTAATTTTCGTGTTTGCAGAATTGATGATGACGAGTTCTGGAAAGGGAATTTGGATACGCATTAAAAAATATTCTTCCGATAATTAACAGAGTTATCATGTAATATGTTATAATGCCTAACCACAAAGTTAATGCTTCAAATATTAATAATATGAATAGAATTCGGACTCACTTACCTTTTAACTATCTCTCTCTATTACTTGTACTCCTGGCCATTTTTTAAAATCTTTTATTTTTTTATGATATATCTCCTTTTTGATCTGTCTCTAGGCTATTTCTGATGGGACAGCTTCTTCCTTCCTTCATTCCTTTCCCCCATCCCCCAAGAGATTCATTCCTCTCCCATATTAATTGACTACACCGAAATATTGAATTAACTATGGAAAAAAATATTTATTTATTTTTAGGCCCAAGGGGCCTTTTCAGGAAAAAATAATATGAATATACAAAAGATGTATAATAATAAAATAGTGCGATTATACATTGTAATTTACATTTGTTAAAATAAAATTGAATAAAACAAAATAAGACAAATACACTTAAAAAAAAAGCATTCATTAATTCCTTGAAAATTTTTGCATGAAACATATGAATATATAATAAATATTATAAAATAGTGCAATATATTGTAATTTAAATATGTCAGAATAAAAATCCATTTGATATTTTTATTTTATTTATTAATGCAATGATAAAAAGAAAACACGTTAGGTAAACAATACAAAAACTTGAGTCAGTATTTAAAAATTAAAAAAGACAAATATATAAAATTTATATATCTGCGATAAGTGAAATAAAATTGCATTAAAATTGTAGTCAGGATTGTCTCATGGAATAATATGTGACTTGTAGTGTAGAAATCTAAGAGAATTAGGCCAATTTTCAATTTTATTTATTTATTAAGCCCTTTTAGGGTGTTGATACGAAAGTATTGCTTTTATTATTTTTTATTTACGTTTCAGGCTTGAGTAAATCATTCAGATTAATTGTGACCTCACCGGGAATCGAACCCGGAACCCTCGGTGTGAGTAGCCTGCGTCATACCCACTGGGCTACGAGGGTCGCCTGTAATACTGTACAGTACTGTATTATAATCACCATCACTCTTGCTCTACAACCCCTGTGGTTGGTCTTGGCCTCCTCAAGAGTCTTCCTCCACTAATCTCGGTTTAGTGCCAGCTCTCTCCAGTTCAGAAGCTCCAAGGCAGAAATGTCTTTGAGGACGATGTCGCTCCATATTACTTTTGGCCTTCCTAAGCTATGGTATTATAATAGAGTACTGTTCTATTGCACCTGATCTTGATGCCCGCGCCGTAATAGAGCGTTCGTCAGTGTGCCTTTAGAATTTAACAGGAAAGACGAGAACACATGGGCAATGTTTGCATATTTGTTGCCCAGTGTGTGCAGTCTAGGTACGAGGAAATTGTTGTGTGAGTTTGTTCTCGTGTTGTCACAGTAAAACAGAGACGGTGTACGGGTAATTCTACACGGCGCGTGAAGTGTGATGAGACGCAGGGATAAGTGCACAATATAGGGTTGTGAGTTATTTTTAATATTAACACATTTTCCGGTATAATTGAGTATCCCGATTCCAAAATGGCAAATAACCTCGCTCGCAAGTAATTAACAAGTAATTACAATTAAAAATATCGTAATTATTTCCGTAATATTTTTGACAGGTCAGCCATTCTATGTGTACGAAACGCGAGCCATAGACAACGTTATATTTTATTCAAAGATAAAATATGTATATTGGAAGTATAGAAAATTAACTTTTTTTTGCAAAATACGTGTTCTATAAATAAGCAAAATCATTTATAAATAAAAGAAAAAGGTCACCATACTCATCAAAAATAGTAATAAGAGGATCATGGGGGCAAGGCAGTCGTGGGGGCGTTTCACAGGTTTGTGCCCCCGAGTACTCGCCTGCTACGGCCCCTCAGAGTTTGTGGGACGCGGTTTGTCTATGATTCAAATACTTATCCATAGATACATGTAAAAATACAGATAAAATCCAGGCTGATCTGTCAAACATATTAAGGAAATAATCACGATATTTTAAATTGTGATTACTTGCGAGCAAGGTTATTTTATGTCATTTTTGGAATCAGGACACTCAATTATACCGGAAAATGTGTTAATATTAAAAATATCTCACAACCCCATATAATGCACTACACCCCATTATATCAGGGCTGTCAAAATGTTCATTAATCATTTTGAAAAGTACAATTAGATTGGATATGACTTCTATCGCATATTGTTATTAAACCGGTAAATGTTTATAAAAAGTCGTAGTTTATATTTTCGATTGTCAGTTCACTTCTTTATTTAAAAAAAAATACATAAACCACCCACATATTTAAATACATTAAGCATTTTACACGATGTATAAGAATATACAAAATACCAATACATTTGACATATAGGTGTACAGAACTTTCAAAGACGTGATGTGGATGTTCTTACGATGGAATCGATGAGTGTATTGTGTAGAGTGATCACTAAAGCCAGCTCGAACCATCGTATAAGAGACTTCCATGCATTTTTCTCATAGATAAATTAGCTTAGTCTCTTAGTGGACTTCTATAATTTATCCTTAATTAAAATAATTAACGTGGCGTATTGTCCAGAATTGATAGAGAGAGCACGCACTCTGGATTGGACATAATCCAACCCGGCACCTGGACTGGCTGGCTGGAGTGTTTGCTCACCGCCGGGCACGACCCGGGAAGAGCGCCGCGGGTGTCCCGGGACACACAGGCAGACCAGGGGTCGCCGGGATAAATATACCGTATTTAGTTAACGGGCAAAATGAAGCGATACAGCTTCACGATCTCGGGATATTGAACAAATTGCTATCTTGTGACTTCCGACAGATGATGAAGGCGTCCGGTGATAAAAAAAAACATTTTTTGCAATCGACTATAGGGCTCTACGGGTTGCTACTGCTAAACGTCTCCAGAAGTGATAAGATAAAAAACCAAATTCTCAATTTTTCGGACCTAGATTTAACAGACAAAACAAACGAAGTGTTAATTTTAAAACGCTTTTAACCGCGATCTGCTTAAAATTGAATTAGGATGTTTTTTCTTTTAAATTTGATGTTATTTCAAAAAAAAAAATTTTATCGAGTAGCTCACCGTAATTTTATCAGTAAGTATAAAATATAAATAATAATAATTAAAAAAAAACAGACAAAAGTAATTCCATATTTTAAAATATAGTTCCAAAATAGCGTTGAATACATAGGCAGTTATACTTATAGAAATCTTTTCTGCGACATTAAATTTTCATACATACTCACCTATTATTTAATTAGTTAATAAATTTATAATTTTCTAACATTCGCATTCAGAAAACCTATTTTATTATAAATGGACAAGGTTGAATATTTGCCTTGCGGATCAGCCATTTGCGGATCTTTACCCCTATTTGCCCGTTGAAATGAGTAAATCACGAAGAATGTAAATTTTAAAACCAAAACACATTTTTGCATTCTGTATTATTATTATTCTTCTTGTACCATATCTACTAACGCCAGAATATTATCATATTGGCTATCATCACTTTGCTTACTGCGGCCCGGAATGACTACCGCAGATTGGATCAGATCTCTAAAAGGGAAGGACAAATATAAAAATATGACTGATTCAGTCAAGACGCCCGCAGGATCCACAGTCTTGGCAGACAACTCATCCTCGGAGCAACTCCCAACGTCAACAACCCACGTCCGGGCGTAGGCTCGAAAGAGTCTGAGATTATTTCCACTACCTGTTAGGACTGTATCAACTGGTTCTTTTTTATGATGCAACTCGAACTGGAAGAAATGTATGGAAGGATAAGAAACACGGATTGAACCTGGCCTACCTTTATCTCCTCCGGTGCAGTTGAACGCCCTGGACACAGCCGCGACTTCTATCCTCGAGAAGCTGTCTCCCAATAATGCAGGTGCAGGAATCGCGCACTTTGATGCGGCTTCTGAAACGGCTTCGACAGCGACATGTATAGAGAACCGTTTAACAAGAACGAACAGAGAAAGATGTAAACCGACGGCGACCTGAACGCAAACACAATTATCTGGTGACTGACTCCGGCCCTGTCCAGCGAATTCACTCGGCGCCCGGCTCGGCAGGCCAGAGGGGGACGGAGCGATGGGACAAGGAGCGGATAAGAGAGATGGACATATGTTAGGTTAGGAAGGCATGCATTGGAATTGCATCTCAACAGGCGTCACCAAACCAAAAAAGAACTACCTAAAAATGAATGACAAGATAGATTATCATCAATAATTTATTAGTTTCGACCTCACCTTACTGTCCGACTCAGACTCTGATGACCGGCGCCACGCTACGCAAATCTTCCGCCGCGTCTCTTCCGTCGCGGAACGCCGCTACATTTCTTTCCGTACAACGTGCGCTTATCAAACACGCTACGCGGATGATCGGGCGATCAATTTGCTTTGCCGATTTGACGCGACGGAAAAGACGCGGCGAAAGATCCGCGCAGTGTGGCACTGGCCTTAACCATACAGTTAGATTGAGCTTAACATTATTATCAACAAAACTGGCCCAACAGTCCTGATAAATAACACTAATTTTTAAGACACGTCAGGACAACACTCGTTCTTATATTTGCGATATTCATGTTGCTCTGAATCAATAATTGAAGACCCCATGGCAAGAAGTTGTTAACTAACATTTTTATAAAAAAAAGAGTTAATAAGCCATCTAAACTAAATATTGTACGCTCTTTCCATCGGAAATAAGTTCAGAACTAAAAAATAATTAGAACATGTTCAAATCACAGAGATGAAAATATTAACCACACTTTTTCATAAAAATCAAATCAGTTACTATTGGGGAGAACATGTTATCATTAATAATAACATGCCATCATTCTGAAATTAACACGCCTTTTAATTTGATTGGAATATTTATGGTTAATATAAATTTTACTCTGGCAGTACTGTCATAAATTTGTTTTTATTTGAAGACTATTATAATGTGTATTTATATATTATTTTTCAATAATTTTAAATGGTACATTCCATGTTTTGTATTATTAATTAACAAGCCAGGTATTTTGTATTTTGGATAGTGGATGGTAAAAACAGATAGCATTTGAAGGGTTGTTTGATATTCGTATTTTACCAATTTAAAAAGGTAATTCTATTAAAACTTAGAATATTTTTATTTTTTGGGCAAAAATGCGTTTTTTTTACTCTGTAAATCCTTTTTTGATATTTTAGTGACATAAATCAATAAAAATTAAACTTGAATTAGCAATAAAACATATTTTTCAAAGGCGAAATGCAAATGTCTAATTATCTCAAAATGACTTAAGTTAGTTGTTAGTTAACAACTTCTTACCATGGGGTCTTCAATTGTAATTAATTTTATTTTGTTGCTTGTTCGCCACTTGTACTGTACACGCCTAATCGCTGTCCATGTCATTGGCCTATTTCGTAGATAATCGCATTGCATAATTTGAATATATATGCATGAAGCTATAGCGGGCTGAAGACGCTTGTAATTGGGAAATTGGGTTGCACTGTTGTGTGTACTTTGTACCTAGCACATATTCTGTAAGTGCCTCATTAATAAAATAAAAATAAAACATACTTACATGGTGTATATATCCATAAAATGTATTCTGTGCTCTTCTGAAAATAGCAATATTGGGATGTCAGGTCTTCATCCCAACACTTAACTCCTGTGTGTCGGTGATGTAACGTAGGTCTACCTGTCATAGAAAATAATTTTATATGCCATGATTTTACGATAATTTACTAAAATAATGCAAATATGTATATTTACCTTACATAATTAAATAAAGGGACCTTTAAAAAGTCTTATATATATTGTATACATGTATATTTTATCACATATTAAAAACTATGCCGATTTTTAATCAGGTAACGCTGTGTTACACCACCGTTCCCGAAGGTATTTTTTAGCATATATTTTTAGAATATATTTTTAAGAGTTAATAGACGAAAATTAAAATAAAAATAAACGAGACGCAGATATACGTCGGTATTCGTGGTACTTAAATAAGAATATTTTCACGTATGTCTCTCAAAATAAAAACCTTTATTTGCGATTTCCGATTTCTCCAGTCTGGTCGGACAGCTGCCCTCCTCCGCAAACGTAGCCTCACAATTCTCATGTTTCGACTAAAATTACATGAAATAAGTACTAATGCTGTATTTAAAGCTTATAGAAAAATGATTATTTCATATGCACTTATTAAATTATTCTCCCACAGCGTCCTGATATAAAATTATGGCAAATTTGTCATTGTCACGTTGGACCATAGAAAAGTGAATTATTGTTGGACTCTATTTATATTTCATATTTGGCGGATAACTATTTGTAAAAAAAAACTAATATGCGATAATCATAATGCAATAATGTGAGACAACGGTAAAATAAACTAATAATAAGCAAAAAAATTAAAATTAATATAGTAAAAAGAAAAATAATGGAAGATTTTAAGCAAAGATAATAACAGTATGCAGTGTAAACAGTATTCAATTTAAAACTATCTATTATTAAAGAAATATTTTAATGAATTATATAATGAAATATATACACAATTAAGAAATAAGTAATAAATTAGATATACAGGGTTATTTGTAAAACATTAATAACCTCACAGGACTATATTCCTAACTTGATTATGAGTCGAAAATGTCCTTAAGATGATGATGATCCACCAAGCATCAATAGTTATGGAGATATGCGACAGCAAAGTTTGCATTTTTTTCAATATTTCTGACTTCTTTACTGTAAAACCTTGAAATATCATTACAGTAACTTATATCGATTACGAAAAATTCATCCGTTTCAATACAAGTTAAATAAAATGATAAAAACCCTGACAATTTTACAATTAGAATGTTTTCCAATTGGAATGCGAAGGTTTTTATTATTTTATTTGACTTTTAATAAAGGGAATGAAATTTTCATATTCGATGTAAGTTACTTTAATGATAGTCCAACGTTTAAAAAAAAAAAAGTCAGAAATATTGAAAAAAAATGCAAAATTTGATGTCGCATATCTTCAAAACTATCGATATTAGGTCATAATAGCTTGAACATTTTTGACTCATAATCAAGGCAGGAATATAGTCCTGCGAGGTTATTAATGTTTTCCAAATAACCCCTCTGAGTGTATTATTTAATATTTTTCACACAATTTTTTCAATGCTCATTTTAACAGGTAATTCGTTAAACCATTTCACACCTCTAAATGTACAAATTAATAATTATAATTTATGTATAACTGTCCGGTATTTGTCAGTCATTACCATTTCGGTCCCGGCCGAGATGAGACAGGAAATTAAAAGATGCTGAGACATCTGAGGGCTGAAGTTCCCATCCCCCATTCGGGGACTCCGCTCTTGATTAAGAGAACAAATGGAACAATACTACAAAGAACGTTGCTTATTGACAAAAACAGGCGGCATTTTTATAATCCATAATATTATTCGAAATAATAAATATAAAATACGAATCATATAAATATAAAATATAATCACGTTGGATGTAGCCTTTGTACAACGAAAAGTGAAAAACGAAAAAATGATACATTTCCAATTTTTTTTTGCAAATTGAAAATATTTTTATTATATTTATCTCTTTAACACATCTCACGATATTCACGTAAACATGCCTATACATACTCTCTCTGCCCGGTTAGAGTGTTTTATTTTTGTACAGAATTTCTGTTGCTAGGCCCTACATATAATACCTTTCGTATTTTGTGAAACTTTCCGAGAAATTTTTTTGATGTATAAAATTAATAATACGACCAAAAAAATATAGCAGTACCAAAGTTTATTGAAATTCAAATGTATGATTTCTTATTGTATTTAATATTTTTACTAACACTCCCGTTCCAAAACTGGGCACATCTCTTCATAATCATCATCATCATCTTCTTCCCCTCGTGACAGAGAATTTAATACTATCAACCCTCACAACATGATCGATGAATTAGATATTATGAAATTTAACCTATCTGCATACTGCCAGGGGTGACGTATGGAGTGGAGACAATGGCCTTTACAAAGAAAAGTGTAGAGAAGCTCAAATGCACGCAACGATCCATGGAGAGATCCATGCTTGGAGTAAGCCTAATTAGAAATGACGAAATTAGGTGCAAAACTAGAGTAGTGGATATCATGGATCGTATAGCGAAGCTAAAGTGGCATTGGGCAGGACATGTTACAAGGCAAGATGCTACAAGATGGCTTCCCAGAGTTCTGAAATGGAGACGTTGGGAGAATAAAAGAGGCATCGGAAGACCTCAAATGAGATGGGCCGACGATATAGTCGCTTTAAGAAATGGCCAAGGGGGGAAAGAAATGGCCACAACTAGCAAACAACAAGAAAGGATGGAAGGGTATAGAAGAGGCCTATATCCAGCAGTGGATAGATGAAGGCTGAAGAAGAAGAAGAAAGACCGTATCTGCTATAAATTCTTAGTATTATTGATCTCATCTCATCTTCTTCCCCTTGTCCTATTTGAGTCGGGGACCCACTGCATCGACAAGGTGCCTCCATTCGTCCCTGTCTTGCGCTGATTGTGCAGCCTCCGTCCATTGTAGTCACATCCTTTCCTCACACAGTTTCTGGAGTTGCCTCGCCCAACTCTATTCAGGTGCGGCTCACTGGACGTCTATCCTCAGGAATCGCACTCAGTATTTTCCTGGGAATTCGATCATCAGACATTCTTAGTACGTGTCCAAGTCACCTCAGTTGCAATTTTTCTATGAAGAGTAGCAGTGGTTCAGTGTTTAGATCGTCTCGGATCGTCGAGTTTCTTATTCGATCCCATTTTGTTACCCCTGCCACTCCTCTCAAGTACTTTATTTCGGCAGCTTGGACTCTAGAGCCTGATCGTTTGCTCAGTATCCATATCTGGTGACCGTACGTAGGCGTCGGGCGGTATACCGTTTTGTATACTGTCATCTTATACAGAGTGTACCGGAGCTAGCAGAAAAAACTTGGCCAATAGATTCCTGACTATGTTATGAGTCTAAAATGTTGCAGCAATCATGACCTAATGTCAATAGTTATGGAGATATGCAATATCAAAGTTTGCATTTTTTAAAAATATTTCTGACTTATTTTTTGCAAAAAGTTGAACTATCATTACAGTAACTTATATCGATTATGAAAAATTCATTTGCTCCTATACAACTTAAATAAAATGATAAAAACCTTGTAAAAAAATATATTTATCAATCTTTGCAAGGTTTTTATCACTTTATTCGAATTGTATTAAAGCGAATGAATTTTTCATAGTCGACATAAGTTACTGTAATGATAGTTCAACTGTTTGCAAAAAATAAGTAAGAAAAAAAATGCAAACTTTGATATTGCATATCTCCATAACTATTGATATTCGGCCATGGTTGCTTGGACATTTTAGACTCAT
Organism: Agrypnia vestita; assembly: GCA_016648135.1. Lineage (NCBI taxonomy): Eukaryota > Metazoa > Arthropoda > Insecta > Trichoptera > Phryganeidae > Agrypnia > Agrypnia vestita. The sequence goes on along the minus strand of JADDOH010003755.1, from coordinate 25,270 downwards.
AACATAGCCAAGAATCTACCTGCCAAGTTTCTGCTGCTAGTTCTGGTACACCCTGTATATATTTGTCTCGATACTAAATTTTAATTTGACTTTTTAAAAAAAATTGTAGAGAGGACGCAACATACTTACCATTGTGACACAACACCTCATTGTCATTAATTATTAAATTATAATTAATGACAATGAGCTGATATTTTTGGTAATCCTCAAAAATATCCCAAAGAATAAAGCACACAAAAAAAATGATAATGTGTAGTAGACAGTCAAAAGTAGAATAAAATATGTTTACGATACGATATATTAGGTCCTTACATATGAAATTGGCGTTTTGCCGTACTGGCAAATTTGATCTCAAATATCTTCTCTTTGGTTAGGAATTCTAAATCCAAATTTATACAGCTATTTACCTATGTATTTGTGTTTTGAAAATTATAATTCATTTGTTTTTTCCTCAATTGTTTTTTTCTTTGCGTCACTCAGTTTACAAAATGAAAAACTTGAAATATCGCGTTATTTACGAGTACGAGTTCCACCATGGCACCAGTGCTGCAGAAACGGCTCGAAGGATTAATGATGTGTATGGCGACGGTGCCGCAAAAGAAGACACAGTGCGTTTTTGGTTCCAACATTTTCGTTCTGGAAATTTCGACCTGCAGAACAAGCCCCGTGGACGGCCGGAGACCAAAGTTGATAATGAAGAATTGAAGGCTATTGTGGAAGCGGATCCATCGAAAACCACATCCGAGTTAGCTGCAGGCTGCAAAAACGTTACTTGTGAGCGTTTGGTGGACGAGTGCTGGTGTCTTTCACTACAGCTTTCTTAAATCTGGCCAGACGATTACGGCATATGTCTATTGTCAGCAACTGCAAACCATGATGGAAAAGCTAGCTGCTAAACAACCGAGGCTGGTTAATCGCTCTAGGCCACTGCTGCTTCATGATAACGCTAGACCACACACTGCACAACAGACGGCTACCAAATTAGAGGAGCTTCAATTGGAATGTCTAAGACATCCACCGTACTCTCCGGGCCTTGCCCCAACAGATTACCATTTTTTTCGAAATTAGGATAACTTCTTGTAAAGGAAAAAATTCAACTCCGATGGGGCAGTGCAAACCGCCTTCAAAGATTTTATTGATTCCCGTCCGAATGGTTTTTTTAGTAAAGGGATCGATGAACTACCTATGAGATGGCAAAAGTACGTAGATAACAATGGTACATACTTTGATTAAATAAATATAATTAAAAAAAATCGGCTTTATGTTCCTCCCATACTAAACACCAATTTCATATGTAAGGACCTAATAATTAAACGAATTAACTTAATCACCACTTATTTTTTGGTAAAAACCAACCGGTTTCGGAAACAACGTTCCTACATCAGGGTATACTCACTAAAATAAAAATAATGAAATACATTTTTATATCGCGATAAAAGTATCATCATATCGATATAAGTATCATCGATATAAGTATCATGCAAAGCTTTCAATAATAATTGTATCGATATTGACCTCTTCAACATTGGTCTTACTGAATTTAAAAGAATGCTTTAGATTACATGTACTAAATCGACTTTGACCATTCACTCACTATATCTAATCTTCTCTTCCTCCACCTCTATCCTGACTCCTACCTCCTCATCCTTTTTCACCCATTATTTAACTCATTTCTTGATATATTTTTTCATTTTTCACATTAAATCACTTACCATTATTCAGTCTTAACATTGTTTGTTGCTTACTACTATTCATTAATTAATTCAAAATAATTAACTTAAAAATATCTAATATAACTTTGTTCTGTCTGTGAATCTTTTTAATTGGTCTATGAAATGAACACAATGCTTTTACATTATATGTTTAAAAAACTGTTAAGATTCCTTAATAAATAAATAAATACTAAATAAACTTTACAAATGTTGAACACCCTGTATGAGCAAGCAACAATGATAGCTTATATTGTTTAATTTGAGAAATGACACTTTTGCAGACTGAAAAAAACATACGAAATGTTGTAGGATAAGTAATAGATGTCGTCTGGTCTTTTCCTCCCCTATTTTAGAATTTCAGTCACGAGTATACTCATCACCGTCACGTCGTATAAACCCGATGATGTGAGTGCTCAAAATTTTTTCCTCATGCTAAAAATCTTCCGAATTTCTAATGCAATTTGGTACAATTTTCTTGAAGACATCATTATATACTCGTATATATATAATAATATATGGAAGTTGAATTTTTGACGCAAAATTTTCCAATTTGTCGAAGGTTGATTTGATTGAAATAGCACCTATTTATTGCAGAGCATCTCATATCTCGAATCCGAAATTTATGTCCATTTCGTAAACGGGTTTTTCGCACATGTTAATTGTAAATAGATACTCCAAATTTTGATCAAGTATTTCTGAAATGTTCAGATGTAAATGTCTAAAATATTCAAATACTTGTAAAATTAAAAAAAAAATCAATTATAAATTTGATAATATTGAGTTGAGTCGCTTGTTGGTGTAATGGTCATGACGCTCGCCTATTGTTTTGGTGGTTTGAGACCCATTTCAGGACACCAGCAAGTTAGTCCGATTTTCATACCACAAAGCTTATTTTGAAAATAAAAATAATATCTCTATTTTTTTTTAATATTGGACCTGCAGAAAAAAAATATTTTTAATTTTAATCTAAGATTACATAACTTAGAGGTACTAGAAATAAAAAAGAGACTCAACACTAAAGCCAACATTATTAATAATCAGATAAATTTCGTGATTTATTTCCCATTTCGGCGTCCACCCCTAAGTTACCCCCACCATAGCTGTAGCCACGCCCCCATTCAGAATTGATTTGTTTACTAGGATAGGTAATGGATAGTCAGTTGTACGTCAGTCCTGATGAAGATACGGTGGTATCGAAACCAGTAGACGTAGAGTCATTATTTAAGTGGTTTATACAAAGCTATTTAATTAAAATTTATAACAAATTACATTATTCCTAAAGTTGATAACATAGAAGTTATGTTATAAAAGTTACGGAGAGCAGATAAACGTGTGTGTGCGTACTTGCGTACGTGTGAGTGTGTGCGTATGAAACATTGTAGACTTACTTACTTACTTACCATCCCACCGTTTCCCCGTGGGGGTAGGCAGAGAGGATAGAGCGCCACACTCTTCTATCCTGACATACAACTCTCGCCTCATCCACATTCATACATCTTCGCATGCAAGCTCGCCGGTTGTTGAGGCTTCTAACGGGACCAACTTCCAGTATCTGGTTGATCTGGTCACGCCACGTCTTCCGCGGTCGCCCTCTCTTTCTGGCGCCATCAACACTTGCATTATATATCTTTCTTACCATTCTTTCCTAATTCATTCGGTCAACATGCCCAAACTATCTGAGCGACACTTTTTTAATTATATTAATTATCCTAAGATCAGCTTTACATTCATTCCTAATATTTGCATTCTTTACTCTATCACTCTATCTATTGTAGACTTTGTGGAATATATTGACACTCAAGAATCAATCAATTTTAGGTATGGTATCTCCAGTAATATTATATGCTAAACTACTTATCAAATCACTATGCAATGCCAATATAGATTGGGATGAGTTACCTCCTGATGACATAACAACTATATTATGCTCAACAATTTATACGATTGTTGAAATCTTAAACATTTTCCCATGCCTATCAGTGGAATCTTGGATATGGCGTATTACAAAACCGGCTTTTTAGTTTCAAGGTAACATTATGTATCACCGTGTGCCAAGAATTTCTGAAATAGTGTTATTTGTCTTATTCACAAACACAAGTCGGACCGGAAACATTTTTCCAAAGCAGCCGTGATAGTATCGTGCTCGAACTGGGAGCCAAGTCGGGTCAGCACTTCCTAGTTCCTACGGGGCGGTCGAATGTTACAGCGATGCTCAAAGTTGCCTTCTAGATTAGTAATGGCGAACTTTTTGGGGTCGATTTGTCAAAAGTTCAAAAAATACCTAGCCTAACCCTGCTGGCGCGTCATACCTAGGTATGCTCTTGAGCTGCAGAGTTGGCGCGGCGAGCGTGTTTATACTGTGGAGCATCCAGGCCTGCCCGGACGCTAGTCGCTCGAGCGTGCAAATAAACCAATCAAATTTTGATACTGCATGACTCCATAACTGTTGATGGTCATGGCTGCTGGAATATTTGTGACTTAAAATCAAGGCAGGAATATAGTCCTGCGAGGTTATTAATTTTTTCCAAATAAACCTGTATGTTGGTGGTCCGTGGATGGATGTCATATTTTTAATAATGTTATTTTTAAAGATAGGCAGATGTGATAAAAATCTAATAAATACTCGGTGTGTACCGACAATGGGCGATCTATTATTGAATTGATTTTATTGGTTTTTGTCGCCCGAAAGAATTTCGTATCTGTTTCCTTAATTGCATGACCGAAATTTATACGACGAACTATTTATTACGGCTGCACTTAAGATCGCTCAACAATGTCCAAATAATGGTCCTCCAAGGTCTCACATTTGTTGTTTGACATCAGCAAACACAAGGGACGACCATAGGGAAGACCTCGAAGAAGATGGGGCGACAATGTTAAGTAATGATGGTATTTTAATCTGGAATATTTTGAGTTTGTTCAAATCTTTCAGAACAGTGCTGGATTTATGTCACAGAGACAATATTAATCAATTAGTGTATATTATAGATATCTCACAGAGACGAAACTGTATTAATTATGGGAAAGTAGGTATAGAAGTCATTTGGGTGTAACAGGACTTATGACCTGTCTTTTTATGGTTGGCTTAAGTGATCACTTTACACAATTGTAACATTCGCCATTTCCACCCATGATAGAATATACCATGCTTATTCATTTTTTGGAAGTTGTATATATGTTCAAATTGCGTGAAGCTTTCATATATGAGTTGTAAGCGCCTTTTCCATGCGGCCTGTACAAAGCCATTTTCATTCCCCTAAATCCCCACAGATGTCGCTAATGAGAAAATCTACATTGATTTTTTACGGAATTTTTGGGAGCAATATACTTTATTGTGTGTAATGACTTTATTGTGTGTAACTTCTATACCTACTTTCCCATTATTAATACAGTTTCGTCTCTGTGAGATATCTATAATATACACTAATTGATTAGTATTTTAATCTGTTACACAATATCCGTCATTTGAGATTTGGTATCTTATTGTATCGATGATTGGTAAGTGATTTTTCGAAATTCGAAGGGCAACCATCGGTACTAGACAACTTATAATATCAACTCAAATAACAGCATCATGCGTAACCGGTTAAAATAACTGTTAGTCATAACCAATAGTTAAATTGAGAAAATTGGCGCCCACAATTGGAGAACTATGAAGGATGGTGACAAAGATTTTTTTGGTTATTGATGTATGCAATAGTTGTCGGTGCGAAAAATGAAAAAAAATTAACAAAAACGAAAAGTGATTTTTTTATATTCGTTAAAATAGAGCAGATTTATAATTTATAGAAATAAACTTTGTTTACATCACTTTTTATTGAAAAAAAAATCAACATGTTTCAGAGCCCATGGCCCCTTCGTCAGGATACAAATGTATACTAACAAAATTAAATTTAAATATCAAAGTATATGGAACAGAACAGATTTGTTAAAAACCTGATATCTTCAAGTTTGTGTTTACTGGGGTATTATGCCGTGTTGTTACGACCTTTCGGGCCGATGTTTCGGATCCCATTGCAGGGTCCATCATCAGGGCTGATGTGTGCCTGATGATGGAACCTGCAATGGGATCCGAAACGTCGGCCCGAAAGGTCGTAACAACACGGCATAATACCCCAGTAAACACAAACTTTAAGATTCTGAATGGCCGTGAAAACCTAAGAACATTCTTAACCTGTTTTCTATAACGGTACAAAAAAGAACGAAGGCTCTAATCACCACTGCGCAGGACAAGCACCTGTCACTAAATGGTGCTAGGGTAGGAACAGAGCCAACAGTGGATGTGGTTTGTGTAAAAATGAAAAAAGGGTTCCGAAAATTTTCACACGAAGATATTCAATTATAAGATTAAACCAGCCTTCGAAACGTCCAATTCTTCCCTTTCCACGAGTTCCAGTACACGAATTAAAACGATTTGTTTCTCGGTTTCCTTTTATGGCTACATTACTTTCATAAAATAATAACAGGGAACGTGGCAAAGACTTTTCTCCGTACCAGAGTAACATGAATGGAAACGATAAGGAACTGTGTATGATTTTTCAACGTTTACTTTAAAGTGCTGGTGACTTTTCGTGATATGAATAACAAATACGCTGGAATCAAATTAAAGCCATTTGTAAGACTTTCTGTGGCGCTGGTACAGATGTCAGGGCAGAAGTGGGATGAAGTGGAGAGGAATCTCGATTCGGAATACGTGAAGGGAAAACAAATTCGAATATGTTTTTTTTATTTATTTACCCCGCGCTAATATTATGAGATACGTGTCGGGTGGCCGCACTGTGATTTGTGGTTTCAACCCTGGATTCGGGAAGTTGGTAAAAGTATCAAGCGGTTAGGGAGAGAAGTTATTTTTCATTAGCAATAATACTCCCCCTTTACCGAAAGAATACACAAAATGAAGTAACGACCTAAACTTTTTTCTGGTCGAAGTAGTTTATTACACTGGAAACAATGTATGTAATACGATATGTATTAAAGAAAACACATTTTTATTGTGAAATTGCATTTTCAGAACTAAGCAAATTTATAAAAGATGGATTGCTAAAATTGGAATAATATGTGAATCAATAAATAATATATACTACACATACGATCGATCGAAAAATTTATGTCAATGTACTAGGTTTCTATGGCGAAACTGGACAACGCGCCATTCTGGGATAGTAGAGGTCCGTGGTTCGAATCCTGATAGCAGCTAAAATATTTTTTCGTTGATTTTATTTTTATGTATGTCTTTTTCTAATTGATTTTTGCTCTGTAATAATTTTTTTTTTTAAATTTTAATTTTAATTCAATTCAATAATGATTTACAAATATTTGATAAATGGAATTCAGAAAGGACATATATAAAGTACTTTCTAAAAATAGTAATTGTATACATTGCTGTATCTGACCACAACTAAGATTAACCGAGTATATCAGCCGGCTTGCGTGAACGCGCCCGTGCCACGCGAAGGCTCGCTCACTTTTCTTTTCGCGTTCTAGAGCCTTCTCCCGTCCATTACTATCCCGTCCTGTATTTCACGTACTAATTAAAACTCGATTGTAACCTTTTCATTAAATTCAGCTCAAATACTAAGTACCGTTTTATCGTTATCATCCCTGCTGCCCGCTTACATCGCACTTTACTCTCTTATGTGTTACCGATATGAACGTAAATGTTAAGTCGGCCATGGAGGCAGTTTACCTCGTTTGTTTTTTAAAAATTATTACCAAAATCCTCGTTTGTTTTTTAGAAATTTGTTTTGCATTCTCGTTTAATATTATGGCCCTTCTGCCAAATATCCCCAAGCCTTTGCCATACGGAAGAACTCCTGTATACTTTCGACACTTGTCCGTTGGCTAATATTTTTTTAATCGAGAAATCCTCCATCAACGTAGACCATCTAATACTCCTTTCGCGAACAACTTGAGGATGTACTTTACTTATTTTAGTTTTCTTATTCTAGTTTACTTTCTTTTCTTAGTTTACTAAGTTCACTTACTTTAGTTTTCTTCACTTGTTTTGTCTTCTTTTCTTGTGTAAAACCATCTACTATTAATCTGCGCACATGAAGTATTTTCATTGGTTTGCTATCGTAATAAAATTTATTCACAATGGATGGAAGAATGGATAATTAAAAAAACATCGATCCTAACAATTCTCTTCTGTGTATAGTTTTCTGGGATATTCTGCCGTGTGTATGTGACCTCTCTGGCCAACGTTTCGGATCCCATTGCAGGGTACATCAGCCCTGATGATGGACCCTGCAATGGGATCCGAAACGTTGGCCAGAGAGGTCACATACACACGGCAGAATATCCCAGAAAACTATACACAGAAGATTCTGAACGGCCGTGAAAACCTAAGGACATTTCTAACAATTCTCGTTCAAAACAGTTAATAATAAATAAATAGATTCCGCCGTAAAATGGCTATCGGAGGTATTTTCACTCTGCCAACCAAACGCATAATTTTGCGTGTACCTACTAATATATTCGCAATAGTGAAAATTAGCCTGAAAATGTATTATTCAACGGGTACACGTTTTGCGTTTACCAGAACGAAAGGGCGTACATTAAAAATCTATTTCTAAGAATTTTGAATTCAATCCAATCCAACATCTCTACCAAAATGCCACTTTTTGACTTGTTATAGTCTAAAACTGGGAGTGTGATCTGTTCATTCAGTCAAAAGATAAAGGGAAATATATTCTGCTTATAACTAAACTAATAATTTCTTTGAAAATTTTATTTTTACTTTTCTTAGCATCTAAATGGTTTTTAACAGTAATGATTTTTTTAGGTGTCTTAGCTACCATATTTTTAAAATTTTTATTTATTCATTTATTTTATTATACTCTGAAAATACAAAATTTTTAAGTACACGCTTACACAAGTTTTGGTAATTATTAATGCGAACTTCGTCAAACTTATGGTCCGCATAATCGACCCACTGTTCTTGCTATTCGGAAAAATTGTATAGAATTTTAATCTTCATGATTTTAAACCACTAACATGATATTGTAATGCAATAAGGGAAGAGAATATAGTAAGAGTTAGAGAAGATACAATTTATCGATGTCTTGTCGCTCGCAAGAATTTGGCATTTCTACAACAACAATTTGACGTATTTTCCGAAAAGACTTATGTTTACACCCTTACATGAATGCATTGAAACAACAACTGAAGCCACTAAACCGTCGTAGTCGTCATAAGTTAGCTGGTTGGACTCTAGATCAACTTGAAATTGATCGTCATTTTACTAAAAAAAGTCATATTTTCGGATGAAGCACAGTTTTGATTACATAGCTTTGTCAGTAAACACTGTCATTTTGGTATGAAAGTAATCCACACGGGATTCTAGAGAAGCCTTAGCATCCGTAAAAGCTCACTGTATGGTATTTGTCATGGTGGTATCATCGGACTACATTTTTTTTTTCCAAAATTATAGTGTAATTATGGTAACAGTGATATCGATCGAAGTTAACGGGATGTTTGCGTCAAAACTGGATGAATTTGATTTGAATGACATGTGGTTCCAATATTTTTAATTATTTATTAACACCCTTCAGCGCTTTTACAAACAAATAGGATAAGTGTACATTTATATAGTGGATAGTTAAAAAACAAACATTTAAAAATAATAATGACATAAAGTGGAAATCAAATACTTAAAATACAAATACAAATATATAAAGATAACTATAATATAAAGTAAAAAGTAAAAAGCAGGTATATAACAAAGCAGAAGTATAAGAAAAACATAATATAATAATAATTCAAATAAATAAATAAAATATAGAGTGAAAATTAATAGCACAAGTTTAAAAAGTCATAATATAATAAAAATGTTCCATAACAGTTAGTTATCTCACTCAACCAACAATCAAAACAAATACGAATCAATTATTTCCAATTTGACACCCTTTTCTCTTCTTTCTCCTTCTTCATTCTTTTATACCCCACATATGTGGAGTATAAAAGATAAGGCAGCAATATCAAAGCAAGAAAGGCTTTGAATGCAGTCACCGAGGATTACTATATAAGTTAAAATGTACTGAATTACAGATTTTACGTATCTATCTCGTTCAAAATCATGTTTTCTATAAATTTATAGGCTATGTTTTTTTTCCTTATAAAATTTCGAAATCAGTAAGTACATCATAAATTAGTAGGTAATTCACGATGACTGCATTAATTTTTTTTTATATTGCTGCCTTTGCTCTTATACCTCACATATCATACTGCTTTAGGTCGACCACAATCAAAAGACCATTCCTTAACTTTGTCCGGTAAGAAGAAAGCGGGGGAAAGTTGCCTGGCAAGCCTTTATCACAAGCCTCAATATGATATTCTAAATAAATACATATTTTTTAGTTTAAAAAAGGTTACTTACTCACTAGAAAAACTTCTTTTGTGTTCATTTTTTGCATCGTAACGACACATATATTTTTTGCGCACATTCTTTTGAATGCGGTCTAGCTATAATATTAATATAAAATTATAAATAGTTTGAGCATGTAAGACGGATTCTTCGGAAATCAACCTAAACAAATATTTTATAGCCACAAAGCGCGGGTACACATTTTCTGACTTAGTTGACCTGGGAGCCTACATGCCTATTATGTCGTGCGGAGAATGTGAACTTCGTTCATCTTGTAATCACTTACTGTAGTATACTTATATTGTATAATGTATTAATGTTTTATTTTGTAATGTATATTGTATAATGTATTAATGTTTTATTTTAATGTATCATCGTAAATTGTAACTGTACTAATCACCTTGTCCTAAATGACTATCCATTAGGGTCATTCTGACCTGTCGATAGTCTTTAAATTAAAAAAAAAAAAAATTATGTTAAAAAGATGCATCTATAACTTCAAGAAATTCAAGAGTAAAATGGCTCCCAAGAATTTGTGGTTTGTTTTCGGACAACTTTTTGTGAGGTAATCAATAAAATATGTAAGACCTCCCCGTTCTGAATAGAATTGGTAAGGAAACTTGGAACATTTCAGTATGCAGTCAGCAAAGTGATTTAGCTACATGGCGAGCCGAGTTAGCGTAGTTCCAATCTCCTATCTCCCACAATAGGCTGATTAAATATAAGAGATTGGCAATTTCCCCTTCTGGATGGCAGAAGCAGTCTATAGATGCATAGTGCATAGTGCATAGCGCGCGGTGCACATCTCGCGGTGCGGCCCGCTCCCGTCTGGCCAGGAAGTGCATTCGTGTCTAGATCACCTGCACCGGAAGACAGATTCCATTTCCTCTTCTGAATTTAAACACCATTTTAGCCATATGAAAAACATACGGATTAAAATAGAATAAACCAAAATCGTTTAAAATTCTAAACAAATTTATTCTTGCTATGCGTTCACTGAAGGAAGAAGTATAGCGCAAAGGATAGGCTACGATTTAAAATATTTTCAAACATCTTCATATTGTCACGTGTCGTGGCTGCGGGAGGAATTAATGAAGCGCTGGAATTTAATAACAGATTTATAAATTACTGGTTAATTGATTAATCGATCGTACAAAGTCACTTAACACTATCCGACTTAAGGCTATTATTTAAATAAAACTGTTTCTTAATTTATCACTCGTCTAAAAAATCGTTAATTTCACTGGTAACACTTTCGAGAAGTCTCCGCTTAAGAGTAAGCACTTCACTAAATTATCTGTCGCTTATTCACACCCGTGATGGTAACACTTGTTTTCGCTTCGAGATCCGCCGCTAGAGCCGCGTCGCGAGAAACGTCAGAATAATATTGGCCCTCCGCGGCCTGGATCCGTTTATTTATACCCGATCACGCTGGGTTTTCGAATCTTCGAGAATTCTCTACTATTTACTATACTTTTCTAGCATTTACTCGAAAGTTCTCGTGACTTCCAGATTTTCCTGGAAAGATGCAGGCGTCTCTCTAATGCTGTAGGTAATTCTAGATCCTTCGATAGTTTTGTGTCTATTTCAAACAACTGTCACTTGACAGAAGTACGTAGTTCTTTTTAGCCTCGTTACAATATGTTGTCGGATATTTAGATTGATGAATAAATGCGCTCGGGTTTAAAATTACGCAAATTTCAATTTAAAAGTAAAAAACAAAGTATTTACTTCAATTTTTGCACTTATGCTTCAAGTATGAAGTAATTCTATAAATAAGTTTTATCTTAAGTGTAATTATTAGTGGAAAGCTATTGTTATATAATTTTTTCTTTATGCCTTGCATCGGAAAATTTAAAAGGTCAATGATATATTACATAGGAGTGTCAGTTTCATGAAATATACGATTTAGGTGAATATTATGACCTTTCGTTCCGAAGTTTTAAAATAGAATGTTGGGTAATTGAAACTCCGCGATTTTGCTATACTGTGTCATGGACATTTATTTCAGGGCGACCTTAGGCATCAAAAATACATTCAAATTCTATTTTCTCTTTGACCTAACTATTGCATGTATTAAATTAGTTTTAATACCTTTGTGTACGGCATACATTGGTCATTATTTTTTTTATTATAAACAAATTATTTTGAAAATTTCAAAATGGAGGAGTTATGTGCTCTCCCGGTCTTCGTTACGCGCGCAGCTGGTGGAGACGATCATGTCGCCAGGGTTTGAGTGAAATGAAAAAATTAATTATTTTCATTTAAATAATGTTATGTCTATGATGTAGCGTTTTTAAAAAAAGTTCACTTCCTTTACAAATTATTATTGATTGAATACATTTGTAATTTTTAATTAATTTTGCACTTATTTTATAATGCAATAAGTTTATTTTAATTATGACTAAAGTAAAAAAATCAGAAAAAATCTCTACACTGTAGAAAACATACTTGAGTAGAATATTCCCCGATGATGAGAGAGACTACTCCTTGAAACTACGGTTGTCACAAAATAACTCTACGTGTGTATATTACAAGGTTCAAACGAGTGAAAATAATTAATATGATGATTAATATTCAAAAATGTACTTAAAACATTACATCAATGGTTACATCATCAGGGCATGCAATGAGATCCGAAACGTCTGCCAGAAGGTCGTAGAAACACAGCAGAATATCCCAGAATACTCCAACTCGAAGATTCTGTACGGCCGTAAAAACCTAAAAAAAAATTCTTAAAGATTTTTGGGATTTTTTTTGATAAATAGACATGCAAACACGGAATACGAGTCGCGTCAATATTCATATTATTCTCAAACTGAGATAAAGCCTATTCTAAGAAAATAGACCAACTTGCGCATAGTATTTCTATTATACTGAATATTATTTACAATTTATTAAGCATTAAGACATCTTTATTATAAGTGTATCATTTTTTTATTAAAATGTATTGTTTATTATTTAAAAACTTGTTAATTAAGAACTTACTCCTGAATTGTATTTATTGATTTCCGATATCTATTTATTTTTTTCTGAATATTATTTACAATTCATTTTATCATTAAGGGATTATTTATTTTTTATTTGTCATAAACGGTGTATTACGTATTATGAAAAAACTTTCTAAAATTGTATTCATCGATTTGCGGTATTCCGAATTATATTTATCATTTATTTTATCATAATTTATTATTAATTTATCGTAAAAAGTGTATTGTGTAATTATATCATATTCAAAATGATCATACACTGTACTCTAGTGTCACTCTAGGATCATCTATTAGGGTCATAAACGATTTGTTGACGGTCTGTTTGCTAAAAAATAAAAAAAGGTAATTTTTAAATATATTTTTACACACATTTTTAAAGGGGAAAAAAAGTAATACAGCACGATGTCACTCCTGGGAGGCTGCATATCTCGAAACCCCGCCCGCCACGAGGCACTTGCAGGCCTCAAAGGAAGCCTCCGTGATTGGCCCGCGATAGAACACACATCCCGTCAGCCGGTCGCGCGGAATATTCAGCGGGAGAACCTTCTCGATTAAAGTTGCTACGCGACAGCGCGGGGGCGGCCCACGCGCCTCGGTGTTGAACAGCCCAAGAATTCATATGTGCGGCAGCCATTGGAGATGGGATTCCAAAATATATAAAAAAAATATATGTAAAAACATTAATTTTTTATTTTTATTTATTACATTTTTTATCAAATACATTTGCCCTTATTTGGGCTTTTATATCATTAAAAAGCGTAGCTATCTAAGTATATAGAACTAATGACGAAAAATTAAATAATATTAATAATATAAATACAAAATATTGTAAGAAAATAGAATGAATAATTGATTAAATATATTGGAAAACTATAAAATAAAAGATAAGTAGATTTGTCATTGTCATTGAAGAGATTAGAGTAACATTGTCAATATCAATTGTCTAAAAACATACATTATTTTTTTATATGGAAAAAAGGACTTGGAAAATATATTTTATTCATTTATTTATTATTAATCAACGCCCTAGTGGGCTTTTACAGCACAAGAAAATAAAAAAGACGTTTATATGCCTAACATAAAACGCATTTTACAGTAAATTAAAAAAAAGATAATATAAATAAAACATATTTAAGGTAAATGAACGATATGAAAAGTAACAAAATAAATATAACGATATAAAAGAATATAAAATAAACAGTATAAAATAAATTAAGAATAGAAATGAACAATATATATAAACGATGATTAGTACACAAGCAATAATTAGAAACCTTTAACAAATTAGTAATAGAGTAAAATTAAGATTATTTAATCAATATACCAGATAAATAAGATGAGAAGATAAAAAAAACCAAAAAATAAATATAAAATCAAAACATACTTAAAAGGGAAATGAATAATAATTAGAACACTTTAAGATAAGTACATATATATAATTCATGAGGAACAAAACACAAGTAAAAATTTAGTCCGTTAAACTGTAATTAATTCTATTGGTATATTCTAAGTCTAAGTATTTCTTTAATTCGGGTATGCTCCTACACAATAACACAATGAACGAAATTAAAATAATAATAAAACATATAAGTAGTATTTTTCTCGGCAGTATAGTGGCAAGAACTTTGTTTGTCAAGACACAACAAGCCGCGGGCTGTGGAGAAACACGTCTGAAAAACACTTCAGACTTGCGTCAATCACACACATTGCGACCTCACCGGGAATTGAATCCGGAACCCCCAGTATGAGTAGTCAATGTCCGCATCCAGTGCCCACTGGACTACGGGGGCCGCCTCGTATGCTTGTAATCTAAATGTAATAATTTCGTTATCTGCCTGTCCGTAACGTCCGTAACTTGCTGGAATGAAGATATAATAGAAAAACAACTTTACAGTTATAGTGTGACACGCAATCAGCGTCCATCACGCAATGGCTCAGCCAACGCGCAACGGTCGTCCACAAAATTACCGTGTTTTTTCGTGGGCGTACTACTAATAATATATTAATAAAGGAATATTTGTAAAAATGATGGATAAAACAGTCTAGTTATTAATTTTTTTAAATCTTCTAAAATTCTTATATGTATATTATAATATTCTTTCTTTTATTCCCTGCCTTTCTTGCATATGCTATATCCCTATGCCAAATTTACAAAGAATATTTTATAAATAAATCTCACCCCTTAGACTGTATAAGTAGTAGACATACAACAAAGGGACAAATAAAGATACCATCTTTAAGAACCACCATGGCACAACATCATTATACATACTTGGGAGTTTAATGGTACGATACATTGTTGTCGCAAAACAAATTTCAAGAAAGGAACATTCCAAAATACGAACAGTTTAAGAAAGAAGTCAAATCTTTGATTTTCGACCACAATGAATTGTAATCACCACATGTCTCTTTTATACTTTAATTCTTTAGTTCTTCTTTTGTACTTTAATTTAGCTTGTAAATACTCCTCCCATAAGCTCGAGCTTTGGCTCATATTATGCGGAGTATAATGTCTGTAAAAATGTTATAATATAGAATCGATTCATTATAAAAAACACATGTATCAACTGTATAAATAAAAAAAATATATTAAATTTAGAAAATAAATTTAATTCTCTCGAATGGATTTTATTTACCCGTATTAACTGTTCCCGCTCTCCCCCACCCTCTAAGCCACCTCTCAATACCCCGAGTGTGTGGGAAAACGTTAAAACCTCTCTTTTGATCCCATCCCTCGAAGATATTGAAATGTTTTCAGAGAATGTAGATACAGGCCTAATGGGCTTAGCGTTGCACTGAAGCTCTCTGTGGGATATTTTTTTCATGGGGGAGCGCGGAGCAAAGGGAAATCCGTAGCGTGTTTATTAACAAATTGTGACTATATTTAAAAATATGTAAATTCAATTTAAATTTAATGTTAATAATTAGTAAGGCATTATATCTCATTGGGTAAATTTAATTTTTAAGCGGAGAAGTATCCATCTGATGATTAATGACCAATCATCACTTATTTACGTGTATTCTCTTGTGACACACCTCAGCAAACTAACATAATGCAGAGAGGATAAGATGCCATCACCCAAAGTGTCTGTTTTATGTCTGAACACCCTCTTCTGTCATGATGTACCATTCTTGCCTCGTCTATCTTCTTATACGTACCAGAAAAATCAGTCCCTTTTCTAAAGGCAATGCAGATGTCGGGCACCGCAAATAAAGGTATTTACTTTTTAAAGAAATAAGTGAAAATATCCAAATCTTCTTATTTAAGTACGAAGAGTACCGAAGTATACCTACGTCTCGTTTATTTATTATTTTAATTTTCGTCTATTAAGGGTTAAAGATCTTACATCGCAACATGCTATTTTCAGAATAGCACAAATTGTATGTATTACATTAAATGTACTACAAGTAGATCTACAATAATTGATATTTTTTGTTCAAATACCGACAACCTGTCATAATCATTTCTTGTTGAAAAGGTCACATTTCTTATAAATTGAAAAGAATTGCACGTGAAATGATTGTTTAAATATTACTCTATGTATGCGTGGATTGGATGGCACTAAAAATGCAAAATGATATTAAATAATTTCACCTCCAGAGTGTTGAGAATATTATTAAGATGCTTGATTTAGCCATACTAGTATGGTTTAAGTTCACGAGTGTGGCGATCTAGAACGGAAAATTAATGGAACTTAGTTTGGAGGCAGAACACAGAAGCGCTTAATTCTCTGAATTCGGACTGAGAGCTCTCTCCTTCCCCACATAACAAGCTCCGTTAGATCTGCGAGCTCAAGAGATATCGGTGCCCACAAAACTAACAATGAACTCGAAGTATCCGAGTGGTCAAACCGATATGCGTCATTCGGCGCATCGAGTAGATACAGCGCATCAAGTAGATTCAGCGCATAGGAGTAAGGAGTTTCACTCCGAAATGAACACCGCAAGAAAGCTGAATAGTCTAATTGCTATGTACCTTTTAGCAACCGGAAATCAGATAAATTCCGATGACTTGAACCCTTTTGATAAATAAATAATGTATTCGAAATCTCTCCAACGGTCCATCGGATTTTTGAAACATAGAGAGGTGAAATCAATATATATATATAAAGAAACCCGTGTTTCCCTACCCGCCAAGTTTTCTTCACAACCAGATACTACCACCCCCTGGTGGTTATAGTGGTGGATAGCCCTTAGTGTCCCATTTAAAATGTGCGAGTTTAGTGAGGGTGGCTGAGCGTGGGTGGGAGTGGGTGATGACAATATTCTTTCTGGCACATTGTTTTGTTATGGAAAGGCCGCAAATGATTCAGATTGTTACAAAATAGGCGCGACGACTGTGTCGGTGAGTCTAGAAGGTTCCAGAAAAGTTCTAGAAAGTTCTGGAAGGAGAAGGTTCTAGAAAATTCCCGATAGTTCTATAAAGTTCTAAACTGAGTGGCGGAATGTGTCGGTGAGTCTAGAAGGTTCCTGTACATTCAATAAATTTCTTTAAAGTTCTGGAAGGAGCGTGTTTTAGAAGGTTCCAAACAGTGTACTGAAAATCTACGCGTGCGGAGCCGTGCGGGCACAGCTAGTTACATATAAAAAGAGATTGACCGTCTACTGAGTACCCAATGCGTGTCAGAGTTGACAGAGGGCTATCGTGAAAGCGAAATCCTGCTAGCGCGTATGAAATCCAGGGAAATTAAATTAAGAATGTACCTACAGACAAGCGAGAAGTTTTCTAGTGCGAATCAGATCGATTTAAGTAACGTCAGTCAGTATATGAGAGAAGTTAGATGTGATAAAAAGTGCAGCGAAGATTCTAGAACGAATTTAGTGACTAGTGTGTGAAATATTCTAGAAACATTTAGAGTGAATTCAAGAAAAGTGCTACGATTACATTCTTGTCCAATAACTTTGTGAATTTCTCAAAATAATTGTACATTGTATTTCGATGTATGTAGTATTTGAACCAAATACAAAGATATTGTTGCATGTAATATTTAATATAATTTTGATTTCCACACCAGTTCTTTGTAAAGACCCTGTATAATGGAAAAATATTTCTTTATCCATCTTCTCTTTGAGCCTTTGAGAAGTGAGAATATCTAATAGCTATTGAGGTACATACGTGCGGAAAGGAGATAATAAAAAGAGACATTTGCGGCGCTCTCAATATCGCGATCTTTTCTTTCTCTATTTAAATAAAAGCTTCAATGGACCCTTGGATATACCTATATTTAAAATAAAACAGAAAAGTTTATTTTATTGAAATCGGATATAGGCAGGCAACTTCTGTCGAGCTGGACTCGTGTGTAGATTCATGAAATCCTAAAAGTTTATCATACATTTCACAGTATATATCTTATAGTTTATCCACCACATTTTATGTAATGTGCCACTTGCACAATTTTTATTGC
Organism: Agrypnia vestita; assembly: GCA_016648135.1. Taxonomy (NCBI): domain Eukaryota; kingdom Metazoa; phylum Arthropoda; class Insecta; order Trichoptera; family Phryganeidae; genus Agrypnia; species Agrypnia vestita. Next base: position 6,798 of record JADDOH010003755.1, on the reverse strand, counting down.
TAGCCCCGATGTCTTATTGTACCTATAGCTAGACCGCATTCAAAAGAATGTGCGCAAAAAATATGTGTGTTGCTACGATGCAACAAATAAATACAAAATAATTTTTTTTAGTAAGTAACTTACCTTTTTTAAACTAAAAAATATATTATATATATATAATATCTGTTGTAAAAATGTATGTCCAAATAAAATGAATTATTCAATTAATTCTGGCGTCCATCTAGCGGTGGCATTGCAAAGTAATTTCAACTACCGTATGAAAAAAGTGGATTGCTCTATGGACAAAAATAAAAATTAATCAATTAATAAAAATAAGAACTACATATAAGGTCGATATATTCACGGAAATATAGAGGGTTGCTATAGCTTAGTGGTCAGAGCATCGGCCCCGGAAAGGAGGTGACTTGGGTTCGAATCCCAGTAGTAACCTTATATTTTTTCGTGAATTAGATTTTTCTGGATGTCTTTCTAATTGATTAATTAATTTGGTTTTAAAAAATATATATTTATTTGGAACATCATATTGAGGCTTGTAATACGGGCTTGCCAGGCAACTTTCCCCCGCTTTCTTCTTACCGGACAAAGCTAGGGAATGGTCTTTTGATTGTGGTCGACCTTTAATAATACATAACATAGGACATATGCAGAAATGTGCAATATACTGAAGGCAACCGCATCAAAATCGGCTCAGGTTCTTGAATCTATATATATATATATAGATTCAAGAATATATATATATATATATATATAAAGAAACCCGTGTTTCCCTATCCGCCAAATTTTCTCCACAACCAGCCACAACCACCCACTGGTGGTTACGGTGGTGGATAGCTCTCGGTGTCACACCGAAAATATGCGAGTTTGGTGGGGGTGGCTGTGCGTGGGTGGGAGTGGGTGACGAAAATGTGCTTTCTAGCGCACTGTTTTGTTATGGGAAGGCCGCAAATGCTTCAGATTATTTCAAAATAGGCGCGCGGACTGTGTCGGTGAGTCTAGAAGGTTCCGGAAAAACCTGCTCTAGAAAGTTCTGGAAGGAGAAGGTTCTAGAAAATTCCCGAAAGTTGTAAAATTCTAAGCTGAGTGGCGGAATGTGTCGGTGCGTCTAGAAGGTTCCTGTATATTGGAAGGAGAATGTTTTAGAAGGTTCGCGAAAGTTCTATGACGATCCAAACAGTGTACTAAAAATATACGCGTGCGAAGTCGCGCGGGCACAGCTAGTTTTGAGATAATACGTAAACAGACATTAGCTATTCCGCATTATGGATATGAATTATTCAATGTAACCGAAGTAAACAAATGATTTTGTTTACTTTGTTTATATACCATTAAGCCACTAAACCTTGCGAGAGTTTTACATTCACTAATCACTAACTAATTCTAAAAGCATAGGTCTTAAGACATAATGTTACAAGTATCGAAGAAAACAGACTGATTTAATTAACCGTTCAGAAAAGCAATTATAATAGCATTATTTTATCGAAAGCAATTTTAGGATACCTACAGGTAACTTTTGCACAGGAACGAATAAAAATAAAAGCCATTGTAGGAATGAATATTCTTCTACGGGACGATAAAATGGAATGTATCTACATTGCTGATATCTGTGGAAAAGCAAACATGACCGTAAAATAAAAATATCTTCTCTTTTGAAATCATTTTACAATCACGATCTTTTGTTGTCTCGAATATTATTGTATATGTATGAACCCTTTTATAATAATTGTTGAGAAACATCCCTCGGAAACACAATAGTTTGCGAATATTATTTGAATATAAGAAACAGTTAGATCGTGAATAAAATGCGTTCGCGTTGTAAAGGAAACTCAGTTTTTGTGAGTGCCAACTGAAAACAGTTTTAGGGTCGTGATAATTATATAAAAATCGGGTAATATCTTACAAACGTTTCTGAAGCATTCCATCGTCGCGGGTGGGACATTTTTCTAGTTAACTAACTAACTAACCATCACGCCTTTTCCCCGCAGGGGTAGGCAGAGATGATTGAACGCCACACTCTTCTATCCTGCACACCACTTTTGCTCCGGCCACATTCATACATCTTCTCATACAAGTTCTAAGGTTGTTGCGGCTTTTAACAGGGCCATCCTCAAATACTTGTAGTGCTCGTGCAGGTCTTTCGCGGACGCCCTCTATTCCTGTTGCCTTCAACACTCGCCTCATATATTTTCTTAACCATCCTTCCTTTCCTCGTTCATACGTTCCACATGATCAAACCATCTTAGCACTCCTTCCTTTATTCTATCTAACACACTACAGCCAGCATTGCATTCAAATTGTTCATTCCTCACTCTATCAAAGATTTTCCACATAAGCGTCTTAGTGACCGCATTTCATTCAATCTTAGTAAATTGTAATATATGTTAAAATTTAACAAAATATATGCAATTTGTAATATTTATTTTTGAAGACAGTAAATTATTCTATCTTCATTCAATAATTGAGCAACACAACATAAACGAAATGTTTTTGACAAACATTTCTATAACTAAGTGGATGTCTTTGTCCCACCCGTGACAGAAGAATGTATCAGTATTGTATGTATCAGTATCCAAACAAAGTAAAATAGAGCTTATGTTCTGTTGCACAATTATTGATTCAAGATAGAATACGTTGCTTTCTTCAAAAATAAATATGTATAAAAAAAATATCCCTAACTGTCCTAACTGTCATAGTGAAAACTGTTGCTCTATAACCTTCCCTACAGATTTACTTTTTAAAGAAATTAATGTTCCAAAATTAGACAGATTATACAAAAACACCTCAATTTTACAAATAGGTACATAAAGAAAAATTCACTCAAAAAAATATAAATACACCACAAAATCATAATACTCATAGTCATAGCCAAAGAGCGCAAATAATAGGATGATTAAACATTCCTAAATACAACAAAACAGCCTAGGTGTCAAATATTTAAATAACTTACCAATGAATATTAGAACTGAAGAACACTACACAAAATTCAAGAAACGCAAAACAAATACATATACATAATTAAAAGAAAAAATAGTTAGAATTACAAAAAATAACGATACTCCGAAAATAATTAGTATGTATACTTGAGTCACTAATATTTATCTTATGATGTTTGTATCTCTCTACACTGTTCCATTATTAACTTATACATACTTATTCAATCATGCTCTTATGTATCATACTCCTGTCCCAAACACAAGTATTACTTTACTGGGGACAGTTAAACATGTATAAAAAAAATAATATTCAATATAACATGTATGTAATATTTTTATTTTCAATAAAGAAATCCAATATGTCAAAAAAAATTACAAATTGCATATATGTTGTAAAAATTTAACATATCCATGACAATTTACTAGAGAAATGTCCCACCCGTAACGATGGGACAATTAGTAACATATACTATTATTGTTGCCGTTCTCAAAAAACGACAATCAGTATCGCATCAGACGTCACAGGGACGGGTTGGACGTCATATGAAAAACCTCGTCGAGTTTAATACGTAAGTCGTTGCTAATTATCGCGAGTGTAAAATGTAATTTTTATTCGCAATAATTTAAGGAATTCTTTGTGTTCGATGATATATCGATCTTATTGGGAGGCCTAACAATAAACGCGTATCGCGAGTAGTCCGTGATATTGTGTGGCGGTTTATCAGTCAGTCATAAAAAGGTAAATATTTGGATGGTGAGGCTGAATTACTGTAGCGAAACCATTCTCTAAAATAGAGAACATCACGTAGATGTATTGTGATTAGTGTCACGCTCGCTGGACTACGAAGGTTAATGATTTCTGATAGAAGGTTTCCAAAGGTAAAAATCATTGTGTGAAATTAATTGTAGTTAAGATCATTTGGTCATTCAGTAACAGCCGTGGTGATCTTTCAAATTGATTTCATGAATTGTAAATGGAATTTAATAAATGTATTCAATATTAATAAAAAGAAAACACTTTGAATAAAACCACTATTTATTGAATTATCTTTTGGGGCCAATAGTCCCTTCATAATGACAAAAAGGGTATACTAATAATTAAAATTGAGAGTTAAGACATTAATCTACAAATAAAAATATATACCTGTATAAATAAATAAATTAATTAAGGAAAATAAAAAATAATCTTAAACAAAACTTTAACCCTTTTTACATTAAACAATTATTCTACACATATTTACACTTGGACTTATGACTCACTCAACTTTCACTAAAATTACACTTGATACTTTGTAGATACATAATTACTACCTTATGAAAATAAATATTACTGACGAATTCAAAAAAAATATTATAATTGTGTTCTATAACGCTACTCTGGGACAGGCGTAGCCTAGTAGAGTGGCATAATCCACAAATTTAACAAAAGAAATGTGTAATTTATCTTATATTTTATTGTTAAACTAGTATTAAGTACCTTTATTTGTAAACAAGGATTTTTTTAAATAAATAAAAAAAAAAATAATAAAAAAAAAAACAAATATAGATATGGCAGTTGAATAACTAATTAAAGGCTAATGTAGAAATTATAAAATTTTAGTAGATTAAATATTATAAATAAATAAATCATTTTTGCAAATGGTTACCTACTTTTCAAATTTATATTCACGTTAGTTCCTGAATAGGTATTCAACTCTCATATATTTATTTTTTGTTGTTGTGTACAAATACCAAAAATTACATTTTTTAGGATTTAAAAATGTCCTTAGGTTTTCACGGCCGTTCAGAATCTTCTGTGTAAAGTTTTCTGGGATATTCTGCCGTGTATATGTGACCTCTCTGGCGAACTTTTCGGATCCCATTGCAGGGTCATCGGCCCTGATATGGACCCTGCAATGGGATCCGATACATTGGCCAGAGAGGTCACTTATACACGGCAGAATATTCCAGAAAACTATACACAGAAATTTTTTAGTATTTGTTGTATCCTGGAGAAGGGATCATTAGCCACAAAATACGTTTATTAGTTATATTAGTTTTATACAAGTATTCATTTCATGTGAATCAAAAAAGTGTTTCCATAAAATTATTTTGTTGCAATTGAAGGAAATATATTTTTATATGTACATACGTTCTAAGAACACAGTCGCTGGATTTTGTCGACAGAAGTATAATTATTAGATAATTAAGATATATTGGTGATTCAGTGAACGTTGCACTGTACAATGAAATCACTTAAGCCAGCTCATACAAGTCATAAACCTTGGGCCACCCTACAAAGACTTCCAAACAGGTTTCCCATATAAAATCAAAATCATCTCTGTGAGACATCTATAATTTATCTGAATTAATAAAAAATATTTAAATAAAATATTTATAAATATAAAATGTTATATAATATATTTTGAATTTTAGGATAAAATTTTCAAAATTGTCGTAAAATAAAATGAAAACGTATGCATTTTTAATAAAATTATCCGGATTAGATATTTTTAATATTTATATTTTTTATATCACCACGTCGCATGCATCGTTGGTATTAATCATTGAATAAAATATATGATTCTCCATGTTACAATGTCCGTCACTAATGCTACCAAGTGACTCAAATAATAATGAGGTAAAATTTAATAAAAATGTACAATTATCTATCATATGAAAAATTGAATAAAAAAGTATAATTATCTATTATATTATCTATCATAAAAAAGTATATCTATCATCTATCATAAGTATAATTATCTATCATTGCTAACATTATCAAGACGGTTAGCTACTCTACAAAGATAATGCTGTTCACATAGTGTTAACTAGCGGTCGAAATATATATAATAAAGGGATGTCATTTTGAAACCAAATTAATTAATGAATTAGAAAGACATACAGAAAAATCTAATCCACGAAAAAATATAGGGCTACTACTGGGATTCGAACCCAAGTCACCTCCTTTATGGGGCCGGTGCTCTGGCCACTAAGCTATAGTAGCCCTCTATGTTTCCGTGAATATATCGACCTTATATGTAGTTCTCATTTTTATTGATTAATTTTTATTTTTGTCCATAGAGCAATCCACTTTTTTGATATAGTAATTCAAATTACTTTGCAATGCTACCGCTAGATGGACGCCAGAATTAAATTAATTTTTCTGTGTGTCTTTCCAATCGATGAATTAATTTGGTTTTAAAATTTCACAGAACTTTGTTCTGAAAAATTACAACTTCACAAATATGAATGTGTTCTTGACTATATAAAAGGGATGTAATTTTCAACCGGTTATAGGTAGTCAAATTATAATTATAAATTATATGTTAGCATTTTAGTACTAAATTAATACAGTCTAAAGTTTGTCGCTTAGTAAAAGGTGCATACGTATGGCGTTGTTACAATCTTATTGGGTATTTTTGGAGTAAGGTACCCCTTTTTTGGGCGTTGAAAGATGGTGTTTTTCATTCCTGAACAAGGGGTGTAGTCTCAGGTCACACTCTGGAGCGTGTCTTCTGTCACGTCAGCCCTGCGACGGTGCTACGCGGGGGGGAGGGGAGGGGGTAGGTTCAGTGTTTCCAGGCATTTTATTATTAGTTAAACGATGTTTTATTATTTTTATTTAAATCTTTAAGGGGATTAGAGATTTTATGTATCTATCCCTTCCAAAATCATGTTCGTATATATTTGGACAAGGACAATTTAATTTCACTGCCCCGCTTATTTTTAACAAGTTGTCAAATGAAACTAAAGAAATTACAGTACACAAACCTTTTAAAAACCGTATAACTAATTTTATAAAAATATCAGTAGAAGGTATGCTGAAGAAGTGATCCGCCCTTGTCCTCTGAATTGGCAAAAACTGCTTTATCTAATATAATATTAA
>JADDOH010003753.1:0-25816 GCA_016648135.1 Agrypnia vestita | reverse complement strand
AATATAACAAGCATCTGAAACTTTTTTAATTTATTAAATTATTGTGCCGAGAGCAAAATACATCCTTTTACCCGCCAGATAAAATTTAAAAATGATGAAGTTTTTAAATACAGCGAGAACGAAATTGATAATTTTTTCGATAAATCTATATCGTATTTATCTTTTCATCATCGAATTTATTGTATATTTTTTATTTAGAGGATATTAAAATAGATTTCTATACACTCATTTTGTGAATCTACATCAACTATATTTTTTTCCTTGAAAAGTAAGTAGTTCAGATTTTTGCTTTACTGCTTTTCTTGTAGTTAAAAATTAGTATTGCAAGCCAGTGCAATGAATGAAACGTTAATTGATGCCCTGTACCAGAAACCTCAGAAATAATTATATTTTTTGTATGTTTACATACACTTATACAAGAAAATTAAATAAAGCATTGTAAATGTTATTAATTATTATTAAAATACGGGAATAATAATCATTTTTCAGAAAGGTTAATATGAAATTAAGTCTTTATACGACCAAACTTTGCTACAAATTTCAATAAAATCAATAAATTAAATTTATTTGCGATTACTATTAATTTAAGTCATATTATAAATAGCACAGCACATTTTAATCATCAAATGAAATAATCTGTATTTACAAAAAGTATCCACTTCGTGCTAAAGGTTTAAGTTTGATAAGATTTTTTTTTTAAATATTAGAGACATTCTGATATTCCAGATTAAAAATGGATTACTTGAATAAATAATTGACATTTACCCCTGCCCGATACAAAAATATTTACCTCTCCGCATAAATGTAGGTGCTATCGCCCAAGGGTGCGTGTAACAGGGGGGTGCGGATATGAAAGTTTCATGCAACTCAGGGGTGTAGCCGCGGAGCTCCTGGCATTTCCGTTGGACGGGGGCCGAATTACACCCCTGGCGCGGGGTACGTCACGAGATAGTGAGACCGGCAGAATAGAAGATGGCTGAAAGCGAACAGTCACAATAATTTTTAGATATATTTATATGCAAAGGATAGCTACCCATTGGTAGAAGATGTGTGGGTCTTATTTATTTATTTTTCATATAAAATAAGATAGCTTTGCACTGTGTCAGTTTCTTGATAGGAATACCACCAGGAAATAAAAAATGTTATTCTTAAACAAAACTGTAAATTGAATACATTCAAAACAGCTTTGATTAGTTTTTATGTTACCTGAAAATAATTTCAGGATAGGTTAAATTTTTAATTTTTAGGTAGGTTTTATTTTTTAATGAAAACAATTTTTTAGGGAAGGTTTTATTTAAGAACATAGTATTGTCATTGATATATAAAACAAATTAAGTGAATTGAATAATAGATGTATCATTTAAAAAATACTACAAAATTTTGTTAATCGTAGATATGTGGCAATATTGGTAACGCTATTTTTCTGAAAGAGAAAGTTTCGTTTCGAAAGATTTGTATCCTTGTGACTGCCCAATATTTTTTCGAGAGACATCAAAAGACCATAGCCAAAAAACGATTCTCGAATTCTGAATAATTATTGCTACTTAAATAGTTCAAGTGTTCCTTAACTCGAACATCAAAATTTTTACACGTTTTTTCTATATTAAATAATCACAATCATTATTTGTATTTATTTTATTTTATATTTTGATTGTCTATAGGTACTTACATTTTTTATTTGTTTAGAATATCTAAATTTTGACATGTATCCTGACGAAGGGGCCATTGGCCCTGAAACGTATTGATATTTTCACTATAAAAGTGGTGAAAACAAAGCACATTTTTATTAATTATATAAATAAATTGTATTATGAAAGATTGCTCAATATTAAAAGCATTATAAAATGAAGCTGTCATTTTCGTAAGTTTGACAATCTTCACCTTAGCTGACCTGGTGATGTTTGTGTCGTGACTAATTTCCTTCGATTTGATCAAAGCTGACGGAGTCATGGTATTTATCATTTTAATGTACCTAAGTAGATTGTCGGTCTTGTGGTTAGGACTCTCTCGTGATCCAAAGGTCGCGAGTTCGAACCTCACTCCAGACCAGCAAGTTAGTCCTATTTTCATAAAACAAGGGTTAAGCTTAATTTGAAAATAGTAAGAACATTGACGGGACACGTATTCTGTGTTCACATCTCCATTTTTTAAAAAAGAAAAAATCTTCTTTTGATAATTAGCGTTATGTCATCTGTTGTTATGTTTCCGGTATGAAAATTTGTTAAAATTATAGGAGTTTACTTATTAATATAATTTTTAAATTATTATGAGAAACATGTATACTTTTTTAATGACAGAAAATTATTCTTAAATATAATTTTATTTTATTTAATTTAGTGCAAAAAAAATCTTTCTGTTCAATATTTCGAATTATTTTTTTATATATGTACATTTATTAATATACATACGTAATGAATTGTAAGCTCACGCAAAACGACTACTCAAATCAACCTATTTAATATATTTTTTAATAAATAAATTTATATGTGGGTGCCTACTGACAAAAGAATACGTATAAAATAACCTACCTGGAGAAATTGGCTTCCGGGCGCTTTCAGATGCGTTGAAACAATCATGTCTGTTTTATATTGGTAAAAGCTATGTTCCCTTTCTTATTTGACAGGTATTTTTGGGGAATAAGACCGAAACCTTTTCAGACTCCACCGCAAATAAGAAAATAACAAATATTCCTACCCTTTGCCGAAACAATGTCTTCAGATGGGTGGCGAGGGTGGGTGGGTTATTTTCTCAGGGCATTCCACATTTCATGAATATATGGAAAATAGATTATATCTGTCTGTACACTCATTTCCAGTTTTTCACTCATGCCATATTTTGATAGCAATACTTCTCATTAATCGCTTAAATTTTATCGGAGTGGGCAAGAAATCACTTCCACCATAGAACTATTAATGACAAATAAAATGAGGTGTCTGCATATTGATATTTAAATAGAAAATAACATATTGAATCATGTAAATAAAGCACATACCTTGTGTGATATTGATTTTTATGACGTGGACGATTTAAGATTTATAGTTGACAGACTCATTATTATAAAGATGCGATTGATGTTATTTAATTTCCTATCCTTAAAATAACAGAACATGAAACCAATCTATGTACTAATGTATTACAGTATGTAGGTATTACATTATGTATTACAAGTATGTAGCTTCGTCAGTGGCCGAGTGTACAGTACCTACCATGAGTAAAAATTCGTCCTTTAACTGTGTTCTCTCTACGTGAGTTTAATTAAATATTATAAAAACTGAGCAGTAAAATATATAATTGAGGCTGTAACCCGTCAAAAATGACGGTACTGTTGCATGCGGGTTCCTAAGAAATAAGTATGTACTTATTTATAGCCGATACCATGAAGTAATAATAACGACTTTTATCAAAATAATATTTTTAAAAATTTAAAATATTTTTCCTGGCGGTAATTTCTATTATTTTAAACCCTGGCGATTGTACTGGGTGGAACGTGAAATGGTTCACGTCTTTATTTAGTCCTATGCGTATAGTATTTTTGACCGGCTACGCAGGCTCAGCGGTAGCAACATGGGTTAAACGGCCGGTTCGGGCTTGGTGGGGTTGAAGCCCCATCTCAAGCCGTTTAATTTGTTTTTTAGCCGTGAATTCAAACGAAATTACGGACGTTACACAAAGTTCCGGGACAGACAGACACAGATAAAGACAGACGGACAGACAATGAAATTATTTTTTGATTTAATTAAACTCCAGTACAAAATTTCTTATTGTAAATATCTTATCATTACAAAATTAATATCTGAGAATCATGAAAATTTTTGATAGGTTATTTTCATCATATTCGATAGATATTTCGATAGAGGAGCACAGTTGCTCTCATCATCAGGTATAGTTAATAACTAACTTAAATACAAAATTTATCAATCCATTCGGGCAGGTAAGGGACCCGCAGGTGGGGAGAGGGTATTTTTTTGGCCAATAATGGGAAGAGGTCTAGAAGAGAATTGGTGAAGTGTAGTGCAAAGTGATATTATTTATAAATGTGTTTCTGGATTTTTAAGGATTTCAACGGATTCGAGATTGCCCAGTATCCATAGTCTATGAGGAACCGAGTGGAGTAGCTTTAATTTGTGATTGTCGAAGGAATGATTGGTATTAATTATGTGATGGGCAAATTTGAAGAAATTGTTAATTTTTAGGCAACGGTGATGTTCTTTTATTCCTGTATGTAAGTTTCTCTTGGTTAAGCCTATATATTTTATATTTTTTATCACAAACACCGAAAATTATTTGATAATATGTACCGAAAAACATATTTTTAATTAAAATGTTGTTCCACGAAGTAACTGCCAAATCTTTCAATGATATAAAATTTTTCGTTCGCTAATAAATCAGCAGTGTAGTACCTCAGTGTCTATTTCAGTTTTCGTTTACAAAGCAGTACACCTTACATTTTACTCTTTAACTCTATTCAATCAGCTTCCAGATCTCTCGGAAGGATCTTCGCCTTATTCAAATTAAATAGAAGTTTATAAAATGAGCAGCGCTTTATTTCACAGCAGATTAACTTCTTCGTCCTTCCTTCCTCTAGGTCTTCTTTCCAGAAAAGACAATAGGTGTGATATTGCTCGTGAAAGTAAACTCCATTCCGTACATTGTGTCGGCTGTGGGGGGAGGAGAGCGGCGGGGGATGGTCTCACTTTCCCGCTCTTTTGTGTGATTAAGTACCAACCCTGTTTCAAGCCTCGGAAATTTGGGGCTGATGCGGCGACCACAATGCTTTATTTCACGGTATCACAAAATGCCCCAGGGGATGCTTTACGTATAGTCAAAACTTTCTGATCAAAAACTCTTAGAAAAGTAGATAGTCAAAAATGATTACTATTTCGATAGTCCTTGCATCAACACGGAAATCCACCAAAAATGCATTTTTGAATTGTATGTACCAATATATATAGAAAATACTATTTTCTGCAATACAAAATATCAGGGGAAAAACATTAAAATGACATTAATGTGGACCAAACATTAGATGGCTCTCTTGTAAAATCGCTTTTTTGTTGATTTATTAGTTAACGTGGGGACCGTGGATAAGAAAGAATTAGAAACAAGAGTGCCATTATGCATATAAAGAATATCCGGGGCATTAAGTTCAATATAATTATCTGGAAAAATGTGTCAATTCAAAATTGTTAACTGATTTTGAAAGCATGTTTGTTGGTTCTGGTTATGTTTTTTTTTAGCTATAAGTACTGTCGTTCAAATAGGATCTTTCCGGCAAACGTTTGGATCTCATTACAGAATCCATCAAATGATGGATTTACACAGCAAAACAGCCCAGAAAACTATAACCAGAAGATTCCGAACGGCCATGAAAAATTGAGAATGATATGACGATTGTGTCCGAAGACAGATGATAAATTTACCGATTTTCACTTTCAGTCGACGTGTTCGTGACGTGAATCAGGTTTGTTTTGTGATATTTTTCTTCTATAACAGAAGGTCCTCTTGCTTCTTTTCGCTTTTCGCGATCCTTGGCCTTGTTTAATTCGACGTGTAGTGAGGTGCCGGTCATTGTCATTGTCGAAAACAACTTAAGACGCATTTATTTAGACAATCCTATAAAAACCTATAGAATCTGACCACAACAACGTTAGCTAATGTTTTCCACTCCTATTGTGCACTCCGCGAAAACACCTAATTTTTTCATGCACTCCTATTATAGTATCACTATTATAGTACTCAATTTTAATTCCATTTCTTGCATGCCACCTAGTGAATATGTAATAGTAAATAAGTTTTTTCTTTTCTAGCAGTAACTTGTGTTGTAAGATAATAATTTTTCTGTGTAAAGCGCCCTTGAGGTGAGTATTCGCGAAAACAGCGCTATATAAGTTATCCAATTATTATTATTATTATTATTATTATGTTTCGGTTTTGTTTTGTTTCTCTTGTTGGAGATCAATCTCTCACCCTTATATTTCCAGTGATCATTTATCTACGCTCTACGACTTCTAGTAATATATCAACTTATATTAAGTACGAAAGAATTATTTTACTGCATAGTATGGAATAATAAGGAGATTCTGAAGATAGGCATGCTTAGTAGGTATACAACTTTAAAACCACATTTCGATTGTTTTTTTCATTCTTTCTCAGAATTCATATTTTAACTCTAAACAAAGCTTAAGAGAACACCTTAACTATTCACCAATTAGATTGTTTTGTTGTAATCTTTTTTAAATAACATAGCTCATCAAAGATTTTTTGCAGGCAATTCTCGTCAATTGTCGTCCTTAATCCTTCCTTGCGAGTAGGTATGTGTATCTGCAAATAAACAAAAAAATATGCAGAATCATAGAAATTAATTCATGTAGTTATGTACATAGGTATGTATATGAACTTCGAATTTATAGATATGTATATAAAATAGGTGTATTATTTCATTTAATTATAAATGTCATAAAAAAATTGTTTTAAATGACGAGAAAGAACTCATTCAAATATTTTTTTAGTATTGATAACAAAAAGCTTTAAAATTATAAAATTATATAAGACTTTCAACAATGTGCCCACGTTATTTATCGCCCAAATGATTTTTTTTGGTTTTTGGACAAGATGATCGTCTGAAAAGGCTAACTATATTTGAAAAACCCCAAGGACTTGAAGAAATTACTCTCCAATGTGGTGGTCATTTTTGTACGAAACCTTCAAACTTGCTTAGAACAGATCAAGGGAGATACATAAATTATAGCCTTTATTAAGTTAATAATAAAAAATAATGTTAACATTTATTTATTCACCTATTATTTAATAATTTTATTTTTCTTTGTCATGTAATGTCTGCATTCCTTCTTAAATGTGATGATTTTTCAAAAATTTTCCGTACCTACTTTTCTAAAAAAGACTTTCATACCTAATTTCACATAAAAAATATAATTTCTTTACTATGAGACATCTATAATACATCTTGATTAATGATGTCCCCTGGGATAAAATCCAGTACGTGTTCTTGAAAACTTTGGAAAAAAACTCAAAATATTCTGAATACAAAAAAACTGGTCTTAAAAGAAATTAAAAATTGAAATAGTTTTCAGGCGTATTCTAGTTTCTTGTATTAATTACGTCTGTGAATATCTGCGTTACGTGTAATACAAGTAACGTACTGTCCTGAGAAGGAAGCATCGCACTTCGGGTGCGAGAGATTAAAATGAAAAGTGTTTTTTCATTTTAAATTTTCATATGAAAATTAATGTATTTTATTTATCAATTAGTGTATATTATAGATATCTCACAGAGACGAAACTGTATTAATTATGGGAAAGTAGGTATAGAAGTCATTTTTGGGTGTAACAGGACTTATGACCTGTCTTTAGGTAGGCTTAAGTGATCACTTTACACAATTGTAACATTCACCATTTCCACCCATGATAGAATATACCATGCTTATTCATTTTTTGGAAGTTGTATATATGTTCAAATTGCGTGAAGCTTTCATATATGAGTTGTAAGCGCTTTTTGCATGCGGCCTGTACAAAGCCATTTTGATTCCCCTAAATCCCCACAGATGTCGCTAATGAGAAAATCTACAATTGATTTTACGGAATTTTGAAGGCAATATACTTTTATTATGTGTAATGAAATTCATCCGAATACTTGCATTACACTAGGATACGCCAGGAAATATTATTTTCAATTTTTGTTAAATTCCTTTTTGACCAGTATTTACAATTCAGAATATTTTGAGTTTGTTCAAATCTTTCAGAACAGTGCTGGATTTATGTCCCAGAGACATTATTAATCAATGATTAATAATGTCTCTGGGACATAAATCCAGCACTGTTCTGAAAGATTTGAACAAACTCAAAATATTCGAATATCTCCTTAACTATTGACATTAGGTCATGATAGCTTGAACATTTTCGACTCATAATCAAGGCAGGAATATAGTCCTGCGAGGTTATTAATGTTTTACAAATAACCCTGTATAATCGATTAGTAAATTTTGTAATCATATTTTTTTCCGGGATTTCACCAGTTTTATTCTTGTGTTCTAACTGTAGTATCATTTTTATCAGCAGCAGTTTTCAGCCCACTGCTGGATGAAGTCCCCCCCCAAATGTCATCCAACATTCTCTGTCCGTCGTCATTGACTGCAACGTACCTACGCGTATTACAGTACAGTACAACGGGTTTTAGGGCGACCTCTTGATTCCCCCCGGGTAGGACTGGATGACTGCGTTCGTCCTACGAGTGTCCGTCCTACGAGTGTCCGTCCTCCGAGCGATGTGGTCTTTCATTTAATTTTTTTGAAATGATAATATAAATAAATGATAATATAAATATCGATTACAGCTTCTGAATTTTAAAAACATGAATTAGCAACTTAAAAAGAAAAATAGTAGTAGCGCCACGATTGTGTAAAAAATATGAATAAATAATATTAAATATTGAATGACCAAAAATCGTAATTATTTCCAAAGCAATTGGTGTTTCACAAAAATGTGTAAACTGGAAGATTTTATAGAGTCGCTGCCAGATATGTAATACCATCGGTTTAGTGTGTGTAATACGGACATATTGTTGTTGTATTAGTACATGCGGGTTATGTGAATATTTTGCACTGGGGAAAGTTGAATCTCAGTCACGGCGGACGAGCTCCAAGGGAATCGATGTAACGCCACCTTTTTTTTTTTTGAAAAATTTCCAATAAAATTATAGTTTAATATGTACTTTAATAAGTAAGTGCAAATAAAAAATAATCATCTTGTAAAAAAGCACCCAATTTGTACCAAAATTTCAGATTCACAGGGTGGCGTAACCCCTTAAGTGGCTCTATTGTGATTTTTTCTTTTTTTTTTTAAATTTTTAAATTTTCGTTGCAGCCTGTATCAACTGACAGTTCAATGACATCGAATGACGACTAAACTCGGTTCAATTTGACTAAGGTCTGGCAATGTTTGGTGGACGCTGCTCCGACACACGCCCGTGCGCCGTGCCCAGTTTAAGCGCTTGTTCAGACACAGCGGGAACCGCGCAGTTTCAGAATCGCGTGCGATCCGCGCGGGTCTTATTTATGTAGGTTTGCATGTGATCGTTCAGACACAACCGCGCGGTTTGTCAAACCGCGGCGTCCGCGCGATCCTATTACTATGGAGCCTTACGAGAGCGTTCAGTTGCGTTGCGGGCACCGCGCGGTTCCCATGTCACAACAGGAGCACGCGTGGATTATATTCTCTTTTCTATGGTTATGGATCGCTTTGACACTGATATTTTTATTGATGAAGTGGAGAAAAGATATGGGATCTTCAGTGTGTGGATTATTCAAATATGCCAAGAACCGAGCTTGGCAGGAGTTGGTGTAGATGTTTGGAAATGGTGAAGATACGTTGGAAAAAAATAGTATTTTAGGTAAGTAGGTATTTATTCACCAAAAATGAACTGACAGAATGATATTTTTGTGTCTTGCCATGGAACACGGCCGTCGTTCACAAAGTAATGAGCGAATATATCTCTGATATTCAAACATGCAGAACGGCACCGGAGCTGTCAAACTGACGTTTATTTTCGCGCGCGCGAATCGCTTATTAACCGCGGCTGTGTGAACGTATGAAAAAGACCCGCGCGGATCCCACGCGATTCTGAAACTGCGCGGTTCCCGCTGTGTCTGAACAAGCACTAACGGTCAGCCTAACCTTTCCAATCCTACTTCCACGTCATCAATCACTTCTCGTGTTTCCTCAATACATGGACGTTAGAGTGCAGCGGTATTCAAATAATAATATTGATTGAATTTGAAACAGCCTCTGAAGGCTGTATCACGCATCAATAATTATTGAGAAATATTTTGACGGCAGTTTATAATAATAATTGTTTTTGCTCACGATCCGCATCCCGCGAAGTAATGGAATAATCCAAGAATATGGTCCCGTTGTTCATACAATGAAAATAAGTATTTCACTATATAATTTAATGTCCTGTTAATTTAATCTAACTAAAATAAACGTAATCTAAATTAAACAAACCAAACCTAATAACCTAACCTAACCAAACCTAATAACCTAACCAAACCAAACCTAATAACCTAACCTAACCTCATATATTGCCTATGAAATGTCAAAATACGCAGTGCTTTTTTCGAAACTTTAAAGTGTAATATCTTATTTAATACTTACTTTTTAAACGTTAATTTTCTTTTATTTTGTTATTAGCACATTCATTAATATAGTGAAATAATCATTTTCGTAATGGGATATGCAATAGGTAATCGTAATAATTTCGTAATCGGATAAATCTAAGATAATGGGACCTTAGATTTATCTGAAGTAATTTTTAGAGAGCCGTATTAACTAGCGAAGGGAAAAACTACATTTCAAAATGAAGACTACAACACACACACGTTCACCAGTTTGAAGACTACAAAGTGTACACTACATTTGTAGTAAAAACTACATGTAGTGCTAATGAAGTGAAGTAATGAAGTAATTGTAGTATTAATGAAGTGAAGTAATTGTAGTACTAATGAAGTAATTATATTTTTTGTTATTTTTTCCCAAATAAAAAGTTTAGTGACTAAAAAATAAATAAAAAAATTAAAATAATCGATATTTTAATGGTTTTATGGATACTGCAATATAGGAAACAGAACGTTTAATTTTTGTCTTTTTTAAAACGATATATTTAACAACTTGTCGAAAAATATTAATGTTTGAAAAGCACCACTTCTTCAAACTGTATAAATCAATTTGTAAATAAAATATTTGGTCTTTATTTGAAAATATACGAGATTAAGTACCAAAGATAACTCTATTGCAACGTGATTTGTAAATTTCTATGAATAAAACAGCAAAAAAATATTTTTTAAATGGGCATCTATGGAGTAAAGTGTCAAAAATGTATATTTTTAAACATAAAATAACTGATTTTAAACTCGCTTGCGCCAAAATTTGATTTCATTTATGTAATCAGGACCCTTTATTACGCCAGGGGAAATTTTTTTCTCATCAAATTTGTGATTCGTTTGTATTACTAACTTATTCCTAAATCTGATTAGACTTGTTTTGGAACCGGTGTATATCTATGTACCAATCACAGAGATCAAAACAAGCATGCGCAGTGTTCACATACCAGTTTCATCAATGTTTACGTTTCCTTTTCAGGCCGAGGACAGCCGCGAAGCCAGGAACTCCATGATGGAGCGACAGGCCATGGCGAGAGCTCTTCCGGTCAATATTCCGGTGCCCATGATGATTCAGGAGTCCAAGGAGCGCGATCAGGAGCAGGAGACCAGACCGGTCATGCAGGACCCTGAGAGACCACACTGTAAGTACCACATTGCCACTTATTCTAAGTTTGTTTTTATTTTTATTTTTCTACACAAATCGTAATGATATTAGTCTACGATATCGTCCTATATATATGATTACAATTACAAATATAACAAAAAAAATGGCATTTTCCCAGGCCGCAGATGCATACTGGTATAAGAGGACGTCAACCAATATACATACTTAATATACATAATATATAAGAACCATAAATAGTAAATTTAATACTTTTAACGATCTAAATAACCACATCTAATTATTGATCACCTAACACATAAGAACTAATAACTTTAACACATAAGAAGTATACCTATATATTAACTATAACATTTACTAAAAATATTTACAATAGATTACCACATCGATTTATTTAATAACAGTCTATCTCCTCCCAACACAGTCCTTTGCACGAAGTCCTTTCAGTTGATTATTGAAATATTTCATATTATTTTGTTTTTAAATATCACTAGAAAGACCTTTATAATGGTCAGCAACTATATACAAGAAACCATACAGTTCTCTATTTATTTTCGGTATATCATTTATTATATTATCAATACAAAGTTATGCTTGTTTTTAATAATTTATTTTTTATTTTACAAAGCATCTTTACTTTTTCGATATACATTAAATCTTGTATCAAAATTTAGCCTTTTGATAATTTTATCCCTGTAATTTTTCAAAATTCAACTGCCTCGTTAGAGAGCTTTTTATTGTGCAATGCAAGTAAATCAAGAGTACTTGGGACAAGTACTATTTCGCTATTACTTTTACGTATTATATATATACGCTATTAGTGTACACTTTACCTATCTGTTGTAAAAGCCTATAGGGCGTTAATTAATTAATAAATAAAAAATAACAAAATAATTTTATACTTTCCATAATGTTATATATGTGGGGTACAAAAGCAAAGGCAGCAATATCCAAAGGAATTAGAAAGTGTCATCGAAGATTACTAATTTATGATGTACTGAATTCGAGATTTTATAGGAAACGCAGCCTATACATTTATAGGAAAAATTATTTTGGAAGGAATGGATATGTAAAAGAAGTCGTCCATTAATCACGTCATGTTTTTTTAGCAAACTTTCAACCTCCCTCCCCCCTGGTAATGGGTGGTGAGGTTGTAAACTACCCCCCCTTCTACTACCCAAAATCACGTGTATTTATTGATACAAAATATCTTAAATTTCAGAACATTATTTTTAAATACAGGTATTAATTTCATTCTGGAAAATTAGTTTACAAATCACGCGCTTAGCGACAAAACAAATACACATGTATTTCACTACATCCCCTCCTCCCTTTGTAATATTTCATGATTTTTTCCTCTCCCTCTTCCTCCCTTTAGATGTGGTTAATGGACGAACCCAAATCTAGAATTCAGCACATTTTAAATTAGCAATCCTCAGTGTCTGCATTCAAAACATTTTTTAATTTTTTTGGATATTGCTGCCTTTGCTGAATATGATTCTTGATCATCTGACACTTCTAACATAATTTCTATACCACTGTCTCCCATTTTTAGAGGCCCAAATTAGTTTTACAACCATGAACTAAAGAATGCGTAGTTAGACTGAGAGAATATTATAATCAAAGGCAGATTATCATACTGTTGTTTTTATATCACTGGCAATGTAAGTAGAATTATAAAAGTCACACGAACATGATCCTATAAACAAATCGAAACTTATTACCTTAATTCTAATGAACGATAACCAATTGCGTTAAAAATTAACTTGTTATTACCTGTGGGTCAAACTTGACCCGAAGGCCGTTAGAGTAAAAAAGTTCATACGCACAATAACATAAGTTTAAAAAAAAAGATTAATTTGAAAATAAGCTTAAGTCAGCGATTAAATAAAAGTCATAAAATGTCAATATTTAAAAACCGTTACTTTTCGAGAAAATTGTTCATTCATCCCAAAATGGGTCAAAGTTGACCCGAGAACATTACGAACAAAATATGTTCTCTTACTACTAATTTTGCAGAAATGTAACTCGCGGAACAGAGTGTAATAGTTATTTTGTTATAGTTCAAAATATAAATTTTTGCCTATTAAAATTGTCGCGAAACAATAGCTTTACCAGCTGTTCGAATTAATTTGAATTTTTAATGAATATTTGAATAATTAATGAGTTTTAATGTATTTTCAGATGTGCAGCCTCGCTCCGTAAGGTCCACCAGGTCCGTGGAGTCTCTCCTGCACCGGGAGAAGCGCGTGAAGCGCGCGTGCACGTGCGACTGCGCGTGCTAGGCGCGCGCCGCGCACGACAGACGGATCGGCACACCTATTCGGCCATATTCAAACATTTCTTCTGCCACTGTTAATTTCGGACAGGTCGTTTGGAAATCGAAAAAAAAATTATTACAAATTTCGAGTACAAATAATATTATTTCCCGCGGAATCGGCGAAAATTATATTGCGGCGTTTTCGACAAATTTTTGTGTGCATTTATTTTAATATTTGTTAATCTTTGCTCTCTTGCGATCAGACATATTTTATGATTTGTTACAAAGTTTCGTTTGTTGTGAAATACCAATATGTTATGTTTATCGACACTGAAAATATATCAATTTACTGTAGGAAATCGTTGTTTAACACACCATAGATTTCAATCTTACATACACTATAATACAATAATTTTTGAACTTTACTACGCACTTTTTTACATAGTTAAAAAGAAGAATAAAATAAGATAATATGGAGCAAAAGGTGCCTATGGAGAACACTTGAAACGACCAAAAATAAAAATTATTATCATATACTTAATTGAAATACTTACACGTAATATATTTTTCAATTCATTTACGTTAATTATAGTTAACTTTATTTCATATTTGCTCTATACGTTTAAAATACCCTCACATTAATATTAATAAAACAAATGTAGACGTACGACACCATCTATAAATCGGCGATTGTGAATGTGCCTTTAAAATTTTTGGTTCGTCTTATTGTTTGAAAAATATTGTATGTGTCATGAATATGTATGCATAATTATCAGATATTTGAAGATTTACTATTGACGTGTTACTTGACTCAGATACATGTATCATAACACCCCTACATATTATATATCTTCCACTTTGATGTTTACAAATATACTAAATATTCAAGCAATAATTTCGTATAACATAATACATTCCAAATATTAAAAAAAATCTGGTTATAATTATGAATCATTGCGGTAAGTTATCGATTAATTATGAATACTTTTTTTGTACATGGATTATTTTGCCTTATTGTATTACCAAAAGTAACTCAAGATAAATTTTACAAACTTGATAAGAATATATGGCACAAGTAAAAATTTTGTCTAGGTACATAAATAAAGCTCGAAGATATCTACTTGTCTCTCACGCAGTGATAAAAATTTCAGTGTCGTTAAGATTAAAAGATTTTTCTATGTACTTATCATATCGTGAGTTTTAAATTTTATATATTATTACCAAATGACCTATTCCTAAAAAAAAAAAAAACAAAAAAATGGAAAAAAGAACGAGTTAAATGTTTTTTATTGCCCGTTTAAAACCGTGCATTTAATATTTTGAAAAATCAAAATAATCCGTCCCGGAAGTGTGATTTCCAATACATTTTAAGATTTTACAAAATAAATAGATTTATCGTGATCTTTGTATAGACTAGATTATATTTCTAAGGGCTTTCTTTGGTCGGTGATGCAATACTTATTTTTTTCTCAATTTGTGTTATAGTACCTACTCTTGTATATATATATTTTTTTGAAAAATGCTTTTGAAGTATGAATAAATAATGTTTCTACGCTTTATTTCAAATATAACATTAATTGTAGATATTTTAGATCGGTGATAAATGGACATTTTTATTATTAATCATCTTTGTCACGCTAAAATATGAAATTTATTTTTTATAAAAAACATGTACATATTTTTGGTCAATAAATAAATATTTCGTAATATTATGTTTATTTTTTAATTGTTGTATTGAGTTTATTATTTATTTCAATTGGTGCAATAAATTACAATGTGAGTTTTTAATTGAGTCCCTCGTATCAATGGCTTATGTCACGTAATTCAAATTTTGCAAAAAAATATGGTTCAAATTATAGTCCTTGTGCATTTATTTCACAATATTTAAAGCAATTTATTTATTTATCCATTCAGTTTGAATACTTGAGCATTAAAATATGGCAATATGGTTTGCGAAAATGTAGGGCCGATATGGGAGGTTTTGCTAGTAAAACGGCTTTGGGTTTGTGGTGGGTCCCACTTCACCGTTGATATTAACGACTCAATTCATCTATCTTAAGTATAGCCAATTCGTAATCTGTAGGCCTGAAGTTTAAGACTCAACCCAGGTTTTCCTGTTATGATACAGATCTAGAAGAAAGCAATTTTTCGCGTGAAATATCAAGCTTCGCGGGCCATACCGAACCCCAAGTGTCTCTAAAAAAACACTACATAAAAATATGACATTCTTGTCTCAAAAAGTTTTTTTGGATAGTTGATAGCACAGTATACCCAGAACAGTAGTTTATCTCCGGCCTGTCGGCGAGTTATTAGCCTACTCTTGCGTTGACGCTAGGGTTGTCACTTTATTTTTACTCCCTTTCTTTTAACTCGTAGCGTCTGAGATTCCGACGCACAAGGTAGACACTAAACCCGAATAAAATTCAATTTCTTTTAATTGTTCAAAAATTGATGTGCCGATTTTACGCTGATTAACATAAACGTAGACTTTTAAAAACTCACAGTCTTTGTGATAATCAACACACCTTTTTAGTAAAACACCACAAACATAAAAAAAGGCATTTTTTTCAGGAAACGCATTTTTTTTCTAAAGCGGCGGCTGCGAGCGCGAATGGCACCGAAGGCACGGCCCTTACTGCCGCCGCCTTGTGCCTCCATATTCTATGTCAATGTGTGCGTCACAGTGCGTGCGTACACGGCGCCGAGCACGCACGCGCGCATTCTTATGGGTAGCGACCAGTTTGTATGAAGACGTATTACTGTTCTTAGTATACTGTGTTAATAGTCTTTATGTCACATTAAATGACACATCGAGACCAAAAATCAAAATTAATTGATAGGGAAAGAAAAAAAGTCATGTTAAAAGAAAACCGCTAAATGGCACAATACAACAAAGGTCATAAGCCATATAGTATATCAGAATTAAATGTTTACAATAGCGAATCGTGCGTACATAGGTAAGACTTGCAGTAAACATTGGAATTCTACGACCAATGCTGTTTGATATATAGAAACCTTTAACATATAGCAAATTAAATTTTCCGCATTATGTATTGGTATTTAAAAGGGTTTTAGTAACGCTTTATTTAAACGCTTTTACAGGAGAACACAGTGACGCATCTTCCACTCTTTCAGACTATTTATACTCTCAATCCTTTGTTTTCAATTTAATATAAATACTAGTTATTTCAAAGGGATCTTTAAGGCAGTAATATAAGAAATTTTATGAGTTTATCGACCTGAAGGGCTGATGAGGCTAAACGGAAAAGGTTCGTATCTTTGTCTTTATATTAATGCTACAACTTTGGGACTAAATGTAAAATGGATCTAATTGCGATAGGGATTTGTATCGATTGTGTATTGGTATTAAAATGTTAGCGAGATATAATAAAGTACATGAGAATGTATGGACACATCAGGAATGAGTTTAAACATAATTTTAACTTTGTGAATAGGGAGAGTTTTTTTATGATTATAGTGTTATCTTTGTGGTTGGACATAATTATGAATTTTAATAATTTAAAAAGTTTTTTTAACCACTTGGGGTAACTTTACTACCTACCGATTTCTTAAATAAGAAAACGGTATTGAGATTCTCTATATAAATAATAGAGACCTTAGATTGAATTGCCTAGAGGCGTTCGGAAACTGGATTCATCGTAAAATGTTAAGCATATCCTGGACTGACATGACTAGTAATATTAATGTTTTACGTAGAGCAAATAAAAACACTCATAATAGTAAAGTTTCGTAAAATTTAATACTTTGGTCATATAATGAGAGGCGAAAAGTACTCCATTCTTCAGCTCGTCATGAAGGGGAAGATTGGGAGGAGGCGGCATTCCTGGCTTCGAAACATCCGAGAGTGGACCGGGATAAGAAGCGTGGAAGAGCTGTTCCGCACTGCTTTGGACAGGGAAACTTTCTCCCAGACCCGACAGGCACATGAAGAAGAAGAAGATTAAATAACTTAAAAATGTTAGAAACCATTCTATAAATAAGATTCTCCATATAAATAATAGAAGCCTTTGATGCATAACCAAGAAATATTATAAATCATGACTAAAGCCAATACAATTAATAACCAGTGGAATTTCACGAATAACCCTTTGTCTGATAATTCCCCTTTTCGGTGTCTACTTGTCAATTACCCCCACCATAACTGTTGCCACGCGCCCTTTCAAAAAGTAACCTATTTACCAAAATGGGTAATGAATAGTCAATATGCGTCCGTCCTGACGAAGATATAGTGGTATCGAAACCGGTAGTTACTCCGAGTGATGTATAAAAAGTTTTAAAATTAATTAAATCAATTAAAATTAGTAAGAAAAATGGGTTGCCAGGAAGATTTCGTCATCAAAAACAAATGACTGGAGAGAGTTTAGTGTGAAATATGTATGGCGGGGGCTTTGATGGTTCCAGAAATAGACAATATCCACGGAAGACTTGGAAGACCAGGAAAAATTAGATACTGATGTTTCGAAAAGAAGCCTCAATAATTGACGAATGTGTATGAGGTGCGAGGAAGTAGTAGTGTGACGCACTATCCTCTGCTTGCCTTCGCCATAAAACGGAACGGTGGTATGTTGGAGTGATCTAGTGTTCCTACCTACCTACCTGATGTCACACAAACTGGACAAATTGAACACAACTCGTGAATAATCTTATGAACCACCGTCCAAAGAACTGGCTCTGTGATTAAAGTGTGAATTATTTTAGTTGCTCGCTTCATGTTGCTGTTTTTACGTATTCTTGTAAGTTAATTATTAGAAAATTCAGCTTATTGAATGTGTCTTCGAATTTCTAGCTTACTAGTAAGATATACCTTATCTAAAAAAACAGAAGTGTCAAGTGTAGATGGCATACACAATATGCAGATAAATAAAATGTGCATTTTTTAAAAATCGAAATTTTTATTAAGTGCGCGTAATAAGGGTGTTTAAGTGAACCTTTAAGCACTTGTTTTATGTAATTAACACCGTCTCAATAGTGTTATAGGTAAACATCGTTCAAAATATTTTTTTTGCAATCTTTTTGAAAAATGAAAATGTTTATTAATATCCTTACCCAGAGGGTTCTTCAACTTTTAGGTAAGTATAAAGATTGAATAAAAAAAAATATATATTTATTTATTTATTTTATTTTGGGGAAAATTAACAGCAAAAAAACCATCTTAAAAATATGAAATAATGGTTTTTAAAATTATGTCAATTACAAATTTTCCACTGAATATAATAATGTCTTTTTCATAAGTAATTTATATATATACTTAGATCTATATATATAGCTATAGTATATATCAGATATAATATATATATATATATAATATCTCCTCTCTATATATCATCGCTCTATCTATCTCTTATATACTCGCTCCATCTCTACTATATCTATATTACTCTCTATCTATCTATTAAATATATATATATATATCCCCCGCCTCCCCACCCGTGTTTCCCTATCCGCCAAGTTTTCTCCACAACCAGCCACAACCACCCACCGGTGGTTATGGTGGTGGATAGCCCTTGGTGTCACGTCGAAAATATGCGAGTTTGGTGGGGGCGGCTGAGCGTGCGTGGGAGTGGGTGCCGAAAATGTGCTTTCCAGCACATTGTTTTGCTATGGAAAGGACGCAAATGCTTCAGATTGTTTCAATATAGACGCGCCGACTGTGTCGGTGAGTCTAGAAGGTTCCGGAAAAACATGCTCTAGAAAGTTTGGAAGGAGAAGGTTCCCGAAAGTTCTATAAGGTTCTAAACTGAATGACGGAATGTGTCAGTGTGTCTAGAAGGTTCCTGTACATTCGATACATTTCTTGAAAGTTCTGGAAAGAAAATGTTCTAGAAGGTTCGCGAAAGTTCTGTGACGATCCAAACAGTGTACTAAAAATCTACGCGTGCGAAGTCGCGCGGGCACAGCTATATATTGAACCTGCTGTTTTACCGTTGACGTGACGAGATAAGATTACTTTGAATTATTTGGTATCTAAAGAATCAGCGCCATCTACACTTGGGATTCAAATTTAATTTGTTAAATAATGAACCGAACACGAGATCAGGTTTCGTTAGGTAAAAATTTATGAAGGTTTGTTTGTATAAATAAATATTTTGGATATGGTACGGTAGATGGCGCAGGCTCTGTCAATTTTACGGAGCCACATCCAAAACATAATATAACGATAATATTGTAAGGTGAATATATAATCAGATATTAATACGTATCACAATGTATATCATTTATCAATTATTTTATTTCTTAATTATATTAATTCACAATATTCTAAAAAACACATTTTTAATACTATCTCTTACATCTGGATAAAATGTATGTTTTTCCTACATATGTCTTCGTTTTTGGTATTTACAGAGATAATGAATAGCTTTTCCAATATTTTCATAGAATATATTTATCATACAGTCTACCTAAAAATGTTTTCTCTATTTATGAGGTTCGCGAGAAAATATATATTTTTTTTCAAATGTTTTTATTTAATATATTTAATATAACACGAATATAATCTAATGCAATTTAAAATAGATATTAAAAAAGTAAACTTGATTATTTATTTTAATGAAAATATAAGAGTACAAGAAAAAGGATTGTGTAAATTTTAAAATAAAACTTAATAAATATGTCCCGGACAAGTAATGGAAATGTTTTAAAAATTGATATATTGTATTGTCACGGGGTTGTGGTTGCGGGAGGCAAATGAGATACTAAAAACTATTTAAACATTATTTATTGCAGAAAATCACTGGACCCGAATTCAGCACCGTTCTTAAATTAACGCTAATTCTTGTAGAATGTTTTACACAGGTTCACACTAATTCACGTCAATTCGCACTTAGGTGGTCGCACTTTTTTCAAACGCCTGTTAGGTTAGGTTAGGTTACACAGGTACACTGGCACAGTTCATTTTTCTGTGGTCTTCTATGTGGTGCTGTCAAATAACAACATTCTGCGCGCGCCCGCTCGCCTTTTATAAAAAAACATTGATTTCGCGATGCCTCGAGAACGTTCTACTATTTTCTCCAGTTTCTCTAGTATTTGAATAGAATTGTTTCTTCGTGCAGAAATCCAAAAACCTAAATTAATTCTGAAAAATTATAAAGCATCTCTTTCTTATACCTTTAAAATAAATAAAGTTGTTGAATGTAAAATATTTAGATTGATAATGCCCTCATAAGGCGAAACGCGTATCAGAAAATTAATAGTGCTGAACTTAAAAAACAATAATTCCAATTTCCGATTATAGAGATCTACAAACTTACCTCTGAAATAAAAGAATTACCTTATATATATAAACACAAGAATCTCTTAGAATGATATATCACGCTTTCGTCCAATCCATACTTCTATATGGAATAATTGGCTGGGGAGGAACATATAAAACCATTCTGCAGACATTAAAAATAATACAAAAATTAATCATAAAAATATTTTTAAAAGAAACCTAGAACATATCCTACGGAATAACTGTTCAAAGAATTTATGTCCCAACTTTAGACAGCAAATATAAAACCAATCCAATATTACAAATACACAAAGAAACTATCAATCATAAAACACAAATATAATTGAAGATCAAAATAGACGTAGCAAAAGAGCCTACATGATACCCTAAATATACCTAGATGCAGTAAAACAGCCATGAAACACCACTACAGTTTCATAGAAAATAAATAGAATATTTAAGAGGTAGAACTTAAAAAAACAATTGATTTCATTTCCGTATGTGTGATATTACGTAACCTTATAAATATATATATTTTTAATTTTTTAATTTTTTATTTATTTATTTAATTTATGGTACAATTACAGTTCTTATATATAACATATCAGATTAAACATTTTTTTAAATGCTATGTAGTCATGTAGATCTCATCAGTGAAGAGAAGCTCTTGAGTCTGATGAGGGAGCCACACTTCTTATTCCTTGTTATAATATATAGGTACATAGTGTATACAAGTTATTTATTAATATAGTAAAAAGGTAAATTGATAATGAAAGTATAGGAGTTATTTTGAAAAAAACTATAAGTTTTAATGATTTATGAATTTAAGTTTGATTTTAAGAAAATTTTAATTTTTTTGATTTGCTCTGAGAGGTTACTGATGCATCGTATCTCGATAGGTAAGTTATTATAGTAATTAATGGCTTTATAAATATAGTGATGCTGCATTTGTTTTACATTTAGGCATTATGAATTGGTTTCCATTTCTGGAGTTTGAAATATTCCTGGTTTTCTGTAAAGATTTTTTCTTTACATATTTTTATTATGGAAACTTGCTTGAAAATATCATCTACGTTTGGTACTGGAAACTATTTAAAGAGATCTTTTGTTGGAAATGTAGCTTTTTTTTCAGTTTTACTCAAATGATAATCCTTTGTGATATTTTTACTGAGTTTATGTTTTTCTTATAACAACATCCCCGATGTATGTATATATCAATTTACGAATTCTGTTTGAACACGAATCCATCTATTTAGAATCTCCGAAATGTGTCTAATCGGCTTCATCTGGCGAACTGGTGAACGTACCCCGGTGTCGTATTGTCTGCGGAAGTGAGAGATGGTCCGATAGCACTCGACAAAAACTGGAGCACTATCTCGGAACGGAAACACAATCTCTTCAAATCCAAGAATGGCGCCCGCGACAATCAAATTAATTACGGCCGGCGAATAAAGAGGCGCTCGCTGTACAATGTACCGCTAAACACTCGCGGAAACATCTGCGGCGAAGGTGTTTTGTTCCATTTGAAGATTCCCTACAAACGCTGGTTAATGTATTAACCGATGCACGTTCCAACTAACGGTCCACGGTTCTTCTTGGGATTTTGAGTGATAAAGTGATTCCATGCAATTATCTGAAAAAAAAACCTTCACGAGGTGTATCTGTAGACGCCACTTTTTCGATTTGCTTGTACTTTGGCGGGTGCTTACGACGTTATGAATTTTTACAGCAATTTTTCACTTAAGGGCCTATAAATTTAATTCTTGGTTCTTCTCGATTGTTTCGCATACCACAGCGTCCGTAAATTGATTGAGCACACCAGTCCTGGAAGACCAAGGACAATCAATATATATGAGTCTATATATATAGATATATATTATATATCTATATATATCTATAACTATAGTAATATATAATATATATATACTATATGATAGTGTTAATCTAGGCTTTCCCATTCACGTGTCAATATAGGTTAGTTCTAACTCCTTGGGGGGTAACCGCGTCAAATTTTTTGAGCGGGTTCCCCAAAAGTAGTTAGACTACATATATATATATATATATAAAATATATAGTATATAATATACTATAAAGAAACCCGTGTTTCCCTATCCGCCAAGTTTTCTCCAC
The DNA here is from genome assembly GCA_016648135.1 of Agrypnia vestita. Lineage (NCBI taxonomy): Eukaryota > Metazoa > Arthropoda > Insecta > Trichoptera > Phryganeidae > Agrypnia > Agrypnia vestita. The sequence continues at coordinate 2,895 of JADDOH010003753.1, read as the reverse complement.
AACCAGTGGTTATGGTGGTGGATAGCCCTTGGTGTCACATCGAAAATATGCGAGTTTGGTGGGGGTGGCTATGCGTGGGTGGGAGTGGGTGACGAAAATGTGCTTTCTGGCACATTGTTTTGTTATGGGAAGGCCGCAAATGCTTCAGATTGCTTCAAAATAGGCGCTCCTACTGTGTCGGTGAATCTAGAAGGTTCCGGAGAAAACCTGCTTCAGAAAGTTCTGGAAGGAGAAGGTTCTAGAAAATTCCCGAAAATTCTATACGGTTCTAATCTGAGTGGCGTAATGTGTCGGTGTGTTTAGAAGGTTCCTGTTCATTCGATAAATTTCTTGAAAGTTCTGGAAGGAGAATGTTCTAGAAGGTTCGCGAAAGGTCTATGACGATCCAAACAGTGTATTACAAATCTAAACCTATCTTAAAAATCGGCGAAGCCGCGCGGGAACAGCTAGTAGTTAATAAAATCCACAATTAAATCTCTGCAAATTATTTTATCCCTTCCAATGATTCCAACCCCCCTAGTAATTTGAAATAATGAAAAAAGATTGATTCTTAATCTTAATAAAAAGAGGTGCCGCTGTGGCCCAAACTAAAAAGAAGTCAATTTTTTTTTCGCAAAATAGCGGCTCTTTGAAATAAAAATACATTTTTTTTATCAGTTTTTTTGATTTTTTTTTGTGATTTTCTAAAATAGTAAAAATGAAATATTTTTATGATTCTACTTCATGCCATAGAGAAGGTTCACACCAAATTTCAAGTAAATCGGTTCAGTAGAACATTGACTCGAAACTAACCTGACAAAGATTTCAACTTCACTTCAATTTCACTTAAATATAATATATATATTAGTATATATATCTATATATAATATATATTGTGTGTGTGTTGTGTGTTTATAGAGTATAAGAAAGGTTTTATGGGGTAATCCATATAACCTTTCTTAGTAGGGTAACCAGTCTAGAAACGTCTACCGTCTATTGTTCGATTAGTTCCGGTTGGACCAGTTTAGTTGCCGCGTCACCAAAATCACTGTAATTCGGTAAATAATTATAATTTTGAAAAATCCTTTTGAGGACATACTCTTGAATGTCTAAATTTGATTTAATTAACTAAAATTAATAAAAAAATATCCATTTGAATAGTTGAAAAATGAAAATTTGGCACAGTCTGCTGCGGGAGTATCTAAGATGGCAGTGTATTGGATTTGAATGCGAATGATACCATGTTCAATATCTTCTTGATTTAAAAATAGTCTTGGAGGTGCCTAGTATCGATATTGGTGTCATTAAATTAAGGCGCAAGTTGTATATAAACGTGCATTTGGCGAAAAAAAACTTAATAACTATCGCAATAAAATCATAGTATTCAAATAAATATCTAATTATACAACTCATGCTTCAATGTACTGACTGCACGTGCCTGCAGTAAATGTAAAAATAAAATTCAAGGTTAATGAACAAGATTATATAAACATATAAGTTAGAAAGTTTTTTAACTTATATGTTTATATAAATTCTTTTTTCTAACTTCTTTGATTGCGTGTTATTTGACAGTCCCATTATGATTGGGTAACCTGGTATGATGAGACGCATTGGATAGCCATCGATATTAAGTATATCACGTTTTAAATGATAATAATCTAAACAATATCAAGCCAATTACTCTGGTAGTAAAATGTCCGGAGATCTTTAAATGGATAAAATTTACAACTCGTCGTAAAAGCGAAAAGTGTTCGCATGTTGCAATTGTGTATAAACACGTACGCGGGCGTCGGAATCAGCACGGGGAATCAAATAAAAGACATGTACGCAACGTGTACACCATGTATCAAGAACAATGCGGCAACACACACAAGTAGAAGAATAAGTCGGAATAAATTAACACCGTTCTAAATATTTTGTTATGGAGATTATCATGTATGTACCACTGTCCAGACGACAAGGACTCGAGCACGTGCTTGAAAAATGAATGTTTTACGACACGTTTGTCTGAAAGACGCGCTTGCAAACTTCAAAAGATTTGAATTTAAATAATGTAAAGCTCCGGACACTGCTTTTCACCCTCAATATGACATGGGGTCCATGGAACCCCTAAAATATTAACTGAGTGACGTACAACTCTCACCTCATCCACATTCATACATCTTCGCATATAAGCTCGACGGACGTTTAGGCTTCTAACGGGACCATCTTCTAGTATCTGGTTAATCTGGTCATGCCATGTCTTCCGCGGTCGCCTTCTCTTTCTGGCACCGTCAACATTTGCATTGTATATCTTTCTTACCATTCTTTCCTCATTCATTTGATGAACATGCCCAAATCACCCTGTTTTAATTCTATGAATTATGCTACGATCAGCTTTACATTCATTCCTGATATCTTCATTCTTTACTCTATCATAAATGGATTTGCCATAAATAAGTCTAAGGGATCTCATCTCCAATCTACTTTCGTTCCTCTTCTGCAAGTTCCAAGCTTCACTTCCATACATCAGTGTCGGTACCTAGTTTTGCCTCGGTAGACATATTTCTATTACAAATTATCAAGAATACTTCCATTGTTCGGAAATCGACTAGCGAGAAGACGTCAAAGCTTCGTTTGATATTCTCGTAAACAGTCGATTACTTCCCGAATAAAAATGGAATAATATAAATAAGTGAATTAATAATTCAAAGAGAAACATATAACTATCAAATATTGACGACTTGTTAAGTCGCTGGGATAGTGAAATTGGTAACACGCTGTGCGCGAAACACAGAGGTCCGTGGTTCGAATCCAGGTTCCAGCATTTAATTTTTCAGTTTTATTATTTGATATTTGTGTATTTCTCTTTATTTCATTTATTTATTTCGTATTAAATATTACGGGACTCGTTTCCTTAAATAAATGAAAAATATG
>JADDOH010003752.1:0-13833 GCA_016648135.1 Agrypnia vestita | reverse complement strand
GATTGTGATGGTCCACGGTAGATAGTGGGTCCTCGTCAAATGACGGTATTTCTAGAGATGCTTTCTATTATATGAAAAATATTATACAGTCATAAAATAATTGACGCGAGTAGTATTTATTTTTATATTTTTCATTCCGATCTTATATGTGAGCGCGCGCGATTGAGCGACAGGATGCAACCGGTCGACTTCAACCATATGATGTAGCGATACAGTTGTTAAAATTAAATATTCAATACAGAAATATTACTACTACTAAAATTCAACTTTTCATATGAAATAATGTTCTATACTATCAGAAATTGTTCTATACGATAAATTAACTAAAAATACGTATTAACTGAAAATAATTATTCTGTGAAAAATTGCCTTTTGAATGCAAAATTAACTAAAAATATTAACTAAAATATTTCTAACATCTTGGGTTCGCATACTATATTGAAAATACCTAATGCCCTTTGCATTTACTAAGTATATTACCTAAATAGCCACAGCTATACCCTCCTGTCCGTCAGGGACTAAACATAAAACATAGTTATATTTCTAAAAGTGCTACCTCTTACGCGACAAAAATACCTATTGCAGTCGGGCTATGAATATGAACTATTTCCGCCTCATAATGGCGCCTGGAACCAATACTAAAAACCTCACTAGAAATAATAAATGCGACTAAATCTCGATAAATACAATATATACTATTCGTAATACGTCGTTGAATTGGCACATGAATCGTCTAATGGATGAAGGACCCCGTTGTGTATCGTAATAACTTCAAATTCTTTTATAGGAGCAGTGTGGAAACAAATTGCATAATATTACGTAATAAAAACATCTAACGAACCTAATAATCTATACATTTATGTTACAATAAAATACGTTCACCAGAAGAATTCGTGTATTAGAAATAAAACATTTCCGTTTGGGGACAAACCAGTAGAATTGTTCGAACGTTGCAAAGGGAAAATTCACACATATTAAATAACACTGAAATTAATAATTATAAACACTTTGTATTCGCAAATTCTTACCTTGAATGGTTTCGTCCTAGACGTGCATGAACCTGTTCATATTAATTCCATGGGAAAATAATACATATATTTTCTATCTACGAAACCAACATTTTGAAGCGAAACTTCTTTATAAATAAGTAGATAAGGTCTCGGGGATGGTTTGTTCGAAAGGATTCTACAACAGCCCGTGAGTTTATATGAAATAATAGTTTCTTTGAATGCTAAATTTTGGTTTTTTTAACCCTCAGCATCTCTGCTGAGAGGGGTTGAGGCTCCGCGCCCGCCTAAACCCGGTGGCCGACTTCCTAAGTGACTAAACGACCCCCCTTGTTCCTCCGGAACTTACTGCATCCCGAGACTCTATCTCTTCTTTACGAGATGTGATCCCGTGACGCCCTTCTTTTAGGCTTATAATTGAGAAGGCCGTACTCTTTTGGTACGAGTTTCTGATGATGTGTGTTGTCTTGAGGCGCCTTTCTTTTAGGCCGGTGTTTGAAGAATCATGTACTCTTTTGGTACGAATTGATGACGACATTAGCCTCCTTTGCGGGCATAGTCAGCGATGTTACAAATTATTGTGCAATCTCATTATGCCTTTTCAGAATGGCGTCCCACGATTCTGCATCTTGCAACATTTACTTTGGACAAATGTTAGAGTGTTAGTAACATATTTATAATATCCCAGCTATTCCATATGAGTGAATGATTTTTATATTTATTCTGGCCCTGTCTTTCTTACAGAGGACGAAATAGAAGTTAACGTTTTCTATCAAGGTTTTACAGCATTCAGGCATGAAAATCCTTCCAAAGACAAAGGGAACCTTTTGTGGGTTATGTGGCCCTGCGCCTGGTGAGGAAAGAGGTCGGTTTATTGACGACCCCGAGCAACAAGGAGGGCCCCGCCTTTAAGGGACCCTGCAGGGGCTTGTGCGGGTTCCACGCCCAAGTGCCGGCAAGCATCTACGCCCCAACCAGCTAGCCATCACAAACCAGATATCCCCAATCTTTAGTTAGATCTCCCCATTCTGTCCTTTACTCGTCGTTCTGAAGCTACTTGTTAAGCCAGATGTACCGAGGTACTCAAATCATAAAGAGTTAGCTGAAGACCGGATTGCGCAATACTTATGCAATACAATTTTTATAAGGCTACTAAGCGTTTCTTATAGAATTATGTGTATTCAATTGTTAGTACAAATAGTATGAAAATCCCCATACTTTAAAATATATTCGTTCGGAAGAATTTCTCGTACGATTTGGATTGATATCTGGTTATGCAATACATAACGCGTCGACAATTATTATGAATCTATTAAGCACTGCTTATAGAGCTCCGTAAAATCAATTGTTAATACAAATGGTATGAAAATCCCCATGCATCAAAATATATTCGTTTGGGAGATATTCCCGTACGAATTGAGCCAAGATCACACAAGAAATCGTGATATTAATTATACATTATTGCTCCGATTTTAAATCTTCCCAAAATAAATACATTTCAATAGTGAAAATAATTAATCGATAGATAATATAAATGTGTTCCTTAGCTGTTACACAGTGGCGGTATGATCCTCTCTGGTACTGATGAATGGTAGATTCCTCCATACGTCCGGGCAGCAACTCCGTCCGCAAATGATGTTCTGGAACTCAGGGCTCCGTCGGTAGTCTGTCGGGCAGCGCTCCCGCTCGCAAGTCTGGTCTCGAACTGAAGGGGGCTGAGTATATCGTGTTCGCTCCTTTTATAGTAACGATTTCACCATACCTCTGAAATCCACGCTAGTGCAGTGACTCATCCTATGCGCGATGACCTCACCGGCGGCGCTCGCCATTGGCCGGATTCAGTCATCAGGGCGGTCGCCTCCGGCTCAACCCGTCGAAGGCAAAGCGCGCCTGTGATTGGTCCGTTTCGTTAAAATAACAGTAAAGCACCCGCTACACGCGAGACTTGCTGTTCCGATTCATAAATAATAACGGCTCGTTCACACCTACTCACAAGGTCGAGTCTATTAGGATTGGCAAACGATATTAATTTAACACAGAATTATATCTATGGTATAATAAAGATCAAAGAAATATTATTTGTATAGCTGAATATTCAATATTTTGTTAGCCTCTTGTAATACATAGAATCTTAAGAAGAAATATATCAGGCTTTTACTTTTAAACGATTCCAAACAGAAGAAATATATTTTTGATGTCCATACTTGACTTTTTTGAATATTATTATTTTAAGATTTTCTAAATTTATTAAATCTATCTCTATGTCGACCATCACAAGCGCCAACATTTTATTTTCCGAGTGAGGCAAAAATTTAGTTTTTAATTTCTACTTTTTAATCTTAACTAATCTTTTAATAAATTGAGTGCTCATAACCCTTCGCACTTGAAGTACATATACGCTTGTAAAATTTAATTTGTGGGAGTCGCAAAAAATATCACTTCACATTCAGCACTGTGTCAATTTTATCGAGTCATGTCCTTCGGTAGGAAACTAGCGCCATCATGTGTTGAGCTTATTAACTTATATCCCATATAAAATTTAATAAATTAATTATGATGGGTAAATTGAATAATTAGTGAATCTGATAATTGATTCATATGTTTTCATAAAGAATCCGTCTGTGTGAAAAATTTCACTTAAAAAGAAATTTAGAAAAAAAATTACTATAAAAAGTTACGGATGTTACACGTAACATTATTTTCTTAACTTAAAAATACATATTTCGTTTTTATATTTTCGAAAATAAGGGTTTTTATTATTCTTTATATCAAAATGTATATACTAGATTACAATTTTTTAAGACGATGACTTAGATAAAACCTTTTTTCTTATACTAAAGTAATAAACTGAACATTTTTTACTATAATTATGAAAATACAAACATTAATCGATAGGCCGTGGCCATAAAAATCGTTTTCAGTGTCTTCATCAAAATCAATAGATTCTGAATATTTATATGTACGCAAAATATGTTTTCTTACGAGTATAATGCTATGATGATAAAACTATAGTAAAATAATTTTGAACGTTCAATATTAATAAATTTATAAATATTCGAAATTGCAACAAATTTTTATATTTATTGATGATTTTGAAATGAGAAATAAAGAGATGATTTTAAACAAAACATTTTATTTACTTTCACGCTTTTGAGGCTTCAACCACTAATTAAAAGTTAGTACTTTTATTAAAAATACATTAATTACTATTTTAAAATAAAAATTCCAAAGCATATATCAAATAATAACGCAGTTTTAAAGACAGATTGATTTTAAAACTGCGTCATTTTTTGACATATTTCATACTTGGGAATTTTTATTTTTTAATAGTAATAGACGCATTTTTAATAAAAAAAACTACCTCTTTGTGTGATTAAAAAGCGTTTTAAAATCATAAAAAACTTTGTTGCAAATTTATAACTTTATGAATATTGAACATTTCTTAATTATTTTAGTACAGTTTTATTGCCATAATGCTAGCTTTATACTAGTAAGAAAACATATTCTGCGTTTATATAAATATTCAGAATCTATTGATTTTTTTTGTCGCGGCCTGTTGATTAATGCTTATATTTTCTTGATTATTTTAAATAAGTTTCAGTTTATTACTTTTGTATAAGAATAAAAGTTTTATCAAAGCTATCGTCCTAAAAATGTAGTCTAGCTAGCATACACATTCTGATATAAATTAATAATAAAAGTCCTAATTTTCAAACAAAAACGCCGAAATATGCGTTTGCAGTGAATGTGCCTTAATGTTAGCACAAAAAATAACGAAAGAAATTGATTTCAAAATTATTAGCGTTTTGAGGGCGCGCTCGCGAAATAATAATAATAGAAACGTAATAAAATATGAGCGCTTAACGCCTTGAAAACGTTTGAGGTCCCGACATAAATCAAAACTTGACACCTAGCACACGGGGATACAAAAAGGCTTTTATCAAACACGAGAGGCGCTTGCGGACGCATCCCCGTGCCGCTTTATCCGAAGTAGGTTCAGCGCATATTTACAGTAGCATTAGAATAAGTTTATTTACATATTAGGCATTATTTGCTCGGAATGCAGAGAGCGTACAAACAAAGGGTACATGAAGGGGTGAACGAATTGCAAAGCGTGCGGAACCTTTTTTTAAATGGTAAAATTGTTTTTGGCTGCTGAAAAAAATGTATAAAAAATTGTCTTATTAATTATAATTTTACTAGCCGTATACCCATGAAAAATCACAGAACATAGCTAGCGTCTTTGCTAATCCCTAGTACATATTTAGGCTGGCGCACGGTGATCAATTTGTATGTGCTGGGTGGAACATGAAATGGTTCGCGTCTTTGCTAAGCCCTAGTATATAGGTATTTGTGCAATATGCGTTAAGCAGCCGGTTCGGGTTTACTGGCCAGGGTATAGCCCCATCTGCGGCAGTTTAATTGTTTAACGAAATTATGAACCTTACACGAAGTTACGGATGGACAGATAGACATACAGCGAAATTATTATGTTTGTAAATTATTATGTATGGATGTGTTGAGATTCGATTCTCGGCATATCACAGGATTGATTACTTCTTTCGAGGTTGCAGATTGTACGTACTGCGTGGAGGTGTGTTGCTCCCTTCTACGCTAGAGATCGTTAGTGTGCTATTGATGCACTATGAACTGACAATGTCACGTTTTTGTTTTGTCTTTCTTTTTCCCCTTGTTGGGAGCGTATTGTTCTTTATTTTATTTTTTTGTCCTGTCTTCGACTTGAAGCCTTCCACTGCCGCCGCCGTGGGATCTCGTCTTTTATTTTATAGAATTAATTTTAAGTATTATTATTGTTATTTCTTTTTATCACTATATGTACTTACTCTTTTGTATTTCTTTGATTTTGTTATTAACACTTCTATTATTTTGTTATTTTGGGTTCCTTTTACTTTTTATGTTATTTTCCTTGTATTATAATTATGTATTTTGTTTTTTTTTAATAAGACATATCTTGAGGCGGGGACAGTGAATGGTTTTGTTCGAGCGGCCGTGCCAATTCGCAACGGTTTATACGACCGGTGCGGAGCAGCACGGTCCTTCTTGTTAGTTGAAAAAAATGTCAATCTGGAGACGATTGAGTAGGACCGATATGGAAGCTTTTGCTCTTAGAACGGTCCTGCGTAAGCGGTGGGTACCATTCACTGACGATGTTTTCGGACTTTTCTGCGTTTTATATTAACGGTTAGATAGGTACTTGTGGGAAATAATCAGTACGTCTTTGACTCCAGCGGCGATAAGACATTCCCTGATGACACTGTGATATGATCCATCGAAACGTCGAGAATAGAATCTCAACACATCCAAAAGGTTCGTATAAAATTTCCGTTGTTTCAATACGTGAATATTTGAAACGACTGTCATATAAACCTTAAATCAACAATTTCTATTCTTTGAAATGCATTTTTGGCCCCGGATTGAATTCAACAATTTCACCTGGTGAACAAATAGAGCTGCTCAAAATAGACATATAATTTTCGATTCTAAAAATAAAAACGAAGAATATTGATAAATTTAGTGGTATTTCTAATAAGCATACATAAATGTATCTAGTTGTTCTGACCATGAACTATAAATTAATTAATGATCAGCTTTAATGATTATATTTTTTTATATTAATGTTTATTACTTTCTGACGTACAATCATATACGATTTAAGAATGTAAAAAATCTATAATAATAATACTAATACCGAATTCTGTCTACCGAATGTAAAAAATCTATAATAATAATACTAATACCGAATTCTGTCAAAAAAGAATTTACATTTAAGTATATATTTAAAATGTTAATCATATTTTCTAGTTTGGTCATTCATTTATTCATTGCTCATTTAAAGATGGTCGTTTTTGTTACTAAAAATTTTTTTAAATTAAAATAACCACAAATTATTTAAAATTACTTTAAATTATACATTAAAGTAATTCGAAATGTTTGAAATGATATTTTACGAAACGCCTGTTTCTTTGATGGTGTATAATTTTGTTTTTTTTTATTTTATTTGTGATAAAATACCATGAGTTACCATGACCAATGGTTAAGCGGCGCAGGACTGCAAGGGCGGAAGTACTTCCCGCTTTGTTTGACGATATATCAAACCCGCGCGATTAGCCGGCCGGGGCCTGAGGCGCGGGGAGGCTCGTGTGTTAGGGGAGGGGAGGGGACAACAGAAATTTAAATTGCCTTAAATGTGACGACAACTGAATGTGAATCAAACGAATATTTATTCAACAGGAATAAATTGAAAATTAAACTGAAAGGGTCGTGTTGAAGTTTGCGTGATGCTTGCACTAAGGTTTAAAAAATAAACGAGCATTTATTAAATACTGAGATCGAATTTTTGTGAATTTGTCAAATGTCTCAATATGAAATTAAGCGCATTCAAAAATGCACTTATACCCCTGTTCGTCGTTCGAGGCGCACACCCTTTTTACGCGTAAATGACTGTAAGACTAATGCCGCTATCGTGTCATAAATAGTTTTATAAGTTGTGAAAGTAATCTGGATATATTTCGCGACAATATGTTATATTTTTTTAAAATACTTTAAAAAATGTACTTTTGCTTAATTAGTTCCATCCTCACCAAGTCCAATATTTTGAGTTTTGTCCAATTTTTTCTCAACACAGTACTGGAATTTGTCCCAGGGACATCGTTAATCAAATATATATTATACATAGATGTCTCACAGAGAAGAAATTAATTTTTTATGGTAGGTATGGAAGTCTTTGGGTGATCATAGGGCTCACGACTTATTTCACGGATTGAGAAGAGGAGCCAATAAAACAAAAAAAAAAGTGTTGTAAACGTGTTGTTATTGACAATGGGAGAAATCCCGAAAACGTTCTAATAATTGAAAATAAATATAGTGGAATAAAACAGTGTTGTTTACCCTCATTTTTTAAAATATTAAAAATGAATTTCCACGAGGTTACAAACAAAAAACTTGAACATTTACCTTATTTATTTTAAAAAACATTAAAAAATACGTACAATCTTCTCAATATAATATGTGAGTTTATTCAACTCAGTTGTGTGGTCCTGTTCCCCTAGTAGAGCAAACGATTAATTTGATTAACTCCTGATGGAAATCCTGCTCGCGTGATTCCTCTCCATCAGGAGTCAGCCAGGCTGGTGAATAATGTGTGAATTTGCTTTAAAACCTTTACCCACATTAGCTTCATTAAATTTCCAAGTGGCACACATTTAACTCTTCGTGATATACGTATATTAGTGTTACTGTGAAGGACCAATCGGGGTCTTTAGTTAAATAATAAATATGTATTATGATTTTATTACTACACTTTTACAAGTATAAGCTAAAATATTCCTTCATAAAATTGTTGTATAGATATTATTAAACGTTTTAACAAAACTATTTTTTTTCTAAAGTTTTAAACCTTTGGAAATCAAACTCTAATGTAGGTATACGGCAAAGATTTTTGATATTGATGGAAGATGGTACAAATAAAATAGATAGTAAATTTGATGTGAATTTAAAATGTATTTTGCTAATACTCAAAGTGCTGATACAAGAAGTGCTGATTTTTAAGTTATTAAAGTTTTGTTATTAGCTATTTAAGAACTGTTTATTTTTTATTTTTTTTCTTAGTCTGCCGCATTTTTACGGCATTTTTGCTTTCTATAACTCTCTTTTTCTTACGCTTTGCTGCCAATTTTACTCAACAAGCTAGCTGATTTTGTTTGCGTCGTCTTAACCAACAGGCCTCAACGGCTATTATATAACATTGTACACTTCGCCAACTTTGACGTGATGAGTATTATATAAGATAAGTGCTAATATCATTTTTAAAGTTGGTAGAAATACGTCTACCAATTTCCTTATCCAATATTAAACTAAAGTTAATAATAAGTGATGTGTTTGTTTGTCTAGTGGTACAGACACTTGCCTAGTGATCCGATGGCCGCGCCTGATTCGAGTCTCATTCTAGACTAAGGCCCGGGTTGTTTCAAGTTGGATTAAAATAAAAGTAATCGTTTGATTTGGGGAGAACGCAAACATCTATAATTTAAACAAACTTTTACTTTAATCCAACTCGAAACAACCGGCCCTTAGCCGACAAGTTTTGTATACGCACCTCTTTTTAAATTAAATAAATAAGTAAAAAATCTACTATAAAAGAAACTTAAGCAATACACAAATAAGTAAGACTCATACATTTTGCCTTGGAATATTGAAATTATGTTAATATCCCAAGGATGGGGGGCGTTTATCTGACCATCACGTCTTAGGATAGTTAATTATGTCTAATTTTGACTATGAACCGGCAAGTTTTGGCTAAATAAGTGTGTTTAGACTAAGATGGGTATATACTTAGGAATCTATGGCATAATAACGCGTCCTTTCTCGTACAAGAATACGGTATGAAAGAATATTTTTTAATTTATTTATTTATACAGTAGACTATAATACATAATAATGAATTTTCACACGAAGCAAACACATTGTGGTGAGACATAATATCTTTAAATAAAATAACTTTTTGTTTAACACTACTTTATTTAAATAAAGTGGTGTTAAACAAAAAGTTATTTTATTTAAAGACATAATAATGAATTTTATAATAAATTAAATCAACATTATTACATTTTAATGACCCCATAATATGTGCCAAAAGCCAAAAGGAATAAGTATTTAAAAGCCAAATTAAAGTACAAAAGTAGAAACCATTTAGAAGTAGTAATTTTTATTATACAAAAATCTTCTGAGACATGTGGGTAATGTTACAATACATTGTTGTCCAAAATCAAGGATTTGACTTCTTTCTTAAACTGTTCGTATATTGGAATGATTCTTTCTTGAAATTTGTTTTGCGACAACAATGTATTGTAAAATTTAACTCCCAAGTGTGTATGTAATTTTGTGCCATGGTGGTTCTTAAAGTTGGTATCTTTATTTTGCCCTTTGTTCTATGTCAATTACTTATACAGACTAAGAGGTGGGATTTATTTATAAAATAATCTTCTGATTGATCTTGATCTTCAGGATTGGCTTCTGGAAATGATGGTACATTAAATTCTTGAAATATATTTACAGTCGGATAGTCATGAGGTGTTTTGAAAATCGTTTAAATAATAATTTTTTGTATTATGATTAAAGACTGTAAAGTGGACCTATAAGCCCCTCCCCACCCAATAAAACCATACTGTAAGAAGGACTGCAACAACGCGAAATACACAATAGTGTTCGATCTTTATAAACAGGACCAGATATCACTGAACACATCCACCTTCCCTACACCTTTTTATAGTGCACGCTCTACAAAAACCCTTTGTTTATGATATTGTTATTCATTTTCGAACTGTCTTGTTTGCTTGACGTTTTGGTTTTGAGTTTTGTGTGTGCCCAGTTTACGTGATCGTAAAGCCTTCTGATAAGGAATAAAGTGCCCCCACAAGAATTCCTGATCTACTTTCTTATTGTAAGGGAGAAACCAGCGTTGTGTTTCCTTCGACATGGACCAAAGGACAAAGGTAAGGGCGTGCTTCCTTCTGGCTTTCTTTCCTTCCAGGAATCTGTCTTTTCCCATCTTGACTTATCCAATTCACATCCCGCGTTCAAACAAATAGTATTTTTGTTTATTTATTGCGTAGGTTTTAAAAAACATCAGTTTTATCAATCGTTACACGGTCAGATCGACATGGTCTTGCCATTAGACATGTTTGCCTGCCAATTGTTATTCTTAGATATTTAATATTGGTCTTATGATTATGATAAGTTTAGTACAGTACACATATAAACACCTGATAGATATTAGGTAATGTAATATGTGTTCTGTTCCCAGGTCTCCGCCGTGGCAGCCGGTCTACCGATGAGCAGGTACTTAGAAACACAACCATCCATTATCGTAGTTTAAACATTACGTATAATTGTTATTCCGATTAACAAATGTGAATAAATAGTAGGTAAGTATTTGATTTACCGCTCCACCATTTCCTCTCGGTAAAGTGCGCCCGCGGGCAGCGGAATCATTTTATTTAATAACAGGTTATCGGGTGGCCGACATTCTGTCGATTCGTATTTACTTTTGTCGTTGGTAATGTAACGCGGCCCGGGTGCCAGGACCACCTGGCTTTCTAGAACGCTGCATTCTCGTTCTGTAAACATATGAACGCGTAAACATATGAAGACCCTATGGAAAGAAGTTGTTAACTAACATTCAAGTCATTTTGAGATAATTAGACATTTGCATTTCGCCTTTGAAAAATATAATATGACAAATTAAGCGTTGTTTCGTTTACAGAGTGGAAGTTCATGATTAACACAATGATTTATACACAACGTTTTATTCCACTAATTTAGTTCTAATATTGCCTCTGAAGATGATGGTTGTGTCCATCGAAACCGCTTAGGCTTATATAACTCAAATCAGTGGAATAAAACGTTGTGTATAAATCATTGTGTTAAATCTAATATGCTTTATTGCTATTTTAAGATTAATTTTTATTGATTTATGTCACTAAAATATCAAAAAAGTATTTACAAGGTAAAAAAACGCATTTATGCACAAAAAAATAAAAATAAACCAATTTTCCCTAAAAATGTAGTTAATAACCAATTTTTCGCCTCTGGAACTCATTTTTAATAGAATAACACCTTTTTAAATTTGGTAAAACACGAACATCAAACAACCCATAAAATGCTATCCGTTTTTACCAACCATAATACAAAATTACAAAATACCTGGTATGTTAATTAATAATACAAAACATGGTATGTACCATTTAAAATTATTGAAAAATAATATAATAATAGTCTTCAAATAAAAAAATATATATGACAGTACTGAGAGAGTAAAATTTATGTTAACCATAAATATTCCAATCAAATTAAAAGGCAAGAACATGTTAATTTCAGAATGATGGCATGAACATATTAGTGAAGATAACATGTTCTTCCCATTAATAACTGATTTGATTTTTATGAAAAAGTGTAGTTAACATGTCCATCAATATGATTTGAACATGTTCTAATTATTTTTAAGTTCTGAACTTATTTCCAATAGAAAGAGCGTACAATATTCAGTTTAGACGGCTTATTAATTCATTTTTGACAAAAATGTTAGTTAAAAACTTCTCGCGATGGGGTCTTTAAATGTTTGTAACTGACAAATAAGAAAAAATGTACTTTTACTTGCCTCTGATTTTAATTTTACTTTAATTAACACTTAATACATAGTTAATATTTTAGGCACCATAATATATTTATATATCCAATAAAATAATTGCATATAAGTATTTACCAGAGGCAACAAAATAAAATGTTTTCTCGATGAACGTGACGATAATTTGTTAATACGTGTGTGTATTGTGCAGGGGAGTGGTGCGAGGAGCGCATTGCGCAGTTTTGCAGAGCGCAGTGCGCAGTGTGTAATGCGCAGCGCGCGGGGTGCCGAATATGCATGATGACAAATTTTGAAATAATCTTCTTTAAGGTAGGTAGGTGTCATGGCGTCGACGTGACGCAAGCCTAAGTAAACATTGCATTATAGACATAATGCAATGTTTGTAATGCATAGTCATAGACTGACAACAGTTCAAGAGACAAGGTGATGGTTACTTAGGCGTGACGTCATTCGCTCTGGCCGATGTTTCAGTTAAAATGGCCGAATGCAGAATTTTATGTGTACTTTTATTTTCTTGAAAATTTTATTAATCTCAATTTGAATATTAAAACTGGATCATTTTTTAGAATCTTTTCAAAATATTTTCTTCTCCTAAATCACTTATTCATTAATTATTTAATACTGTCATCATGCCTATTGCTGACCTACAATCTTCAGTAGTGGCTGCGCACTAGATGTGGGAGTTTTAGTTCAACCAACTGTTGTTCACCAAATCGTTCAATTATTGTTTTTTTTCTACTCTAACTTCTGTAAGTGAACTGTTCAATTACCCACCAAGAAAATATTCACCCACCACCACATTTTCGAATCCATCGGCTGGTGTGGGGAGGGTGCTTTCAGTTTCCAAAAATGTCATCATTCCACCACCGCAAAATTGTAAGTATTTAAAGAGAAAAATAATTTGTCTTTTCTTCAAAGATTTCATCGTTTTCGGGATTTAGAATTTACGATTAAATGAACGAATTATTTTCCACCTACTGAACTAATGAACGATAGTCCACTAAAATGGACTATACCGTTCATTCGTTCAGTAAAGTGAACTGTTCTAAAATAACAGTTCGTTCATGAACGACCCTCTCTACTGCGATCTCTGCAAAGCTGGCCGGGCAAGACGCATCTTGTGTGTCTTTATGTTGTCGTTCGTAATGACCAATGTTTTTTTTCATTATTGCACAATAATTGATATGTACCTACTCGTATATTCATACGTGTGTAAAATTTTATTTTAATGATAAATACAAGTAAAAAATATAAAATATTCATATTTGTCCGAATTATAATTCTGAATAGTCCACATGCACACTGAGTTTACAGCACCGAAACGCGTCTTTTAATTTTAGTACCATATGGGAAAGGTTAATAAATATTTTTGAATAAATAGATTTAAATTAAACAGAAAGAATTAAAACGCATCGGGAGTCCAACCTGAAACTATCTCTTGCCATGAAAATGAATGCGTTACCTACCTTATGAATTCTACAAGTTTTAATTTACGAGTAATTTAGATTTCATATTATGTATTCTTAAGTGTTTTAAGGCGGGCTTTTAAAGTTTTTCATTAACTTACCGAAGTGAGTTATCTTAGCTAAATAACAGGAGTAACATTATAGGATTAAGAGAGAAGTACTGAAATAAAGTAGACCCTCGATTTACAGCCGTAAA
>JADDOH010003751.1:0-18408 GCA_016648135.1 Agrypnia vestita | reverse complement strand
TTTATTTAATCAAAGTATGTACCATTGCTATCTATGCACTTTTGCCATCTCATAGGTAGTTCATCGATCCCTTTACTAAAAAAAACCATTCGGACGGGAATCAATAAAATCTTTGAAGGCGGTTTGGACTGCCCCATCGGAGTTGAATTTTTTCCTTTGCAAAAAGTTATCCAAATTTCGAAAAAAATGGTAATCTGTTGGGGCAAGGTCCGGAGAGTACGGTTGATGTCTTAGACATTCCAATTGAAGCTCCTCTAATTTGGTAGCCGTCTGTTGTGCAGTGTGTGGTCTAGCGTTATCATGAAGCAGCAGTGGCCTAGAGCGATTAACCAGCTTCGGTTGTTTAGCAGCTAGCTTTTCCATCATGGTTTGCAGTTGCTGACAATAGACATCTGCCGTAATCGTCTGGCCAGATTTAAGAAAGCTATAGTGAACGACACCAGCACTAGTCCACCAAACGCTCACAAGTAACTTTTTTGGAGTCAATTTTCGCTTGTGGCATGGTTTGGCTGGTTCAGCAGGGTTCAGCCATTGCGATGAGCGCTTCCGATTATCGTACAAGATCCACTTTTCATCACAGGTAATGATTCGATTTAAAATCCCTTCATTATTGTGCCGGTTGAGTAATGCAACGCAGCAGTCAACGCGCGTTTGTTGATTTGCTTCACTCAATTCGTGAGGTACCCACCTTTCAAGCTTTTTCACCTTACCAATTTGCTTCAAGTGGATTAAAACAGTTTTATCACTAACACCGCAGCCTGCAGCTAACTCGGATGTGGTTTGCGATGGATCCGCTTCCACAATAGCCTTCAATTCTTCATTATCAACTTTGGTCTCCGGCCGTCCACGGGGCTTGTTCTGCAGGTCGAAATTTCCAGAACGAAAACGTTGGAACCAAAAACGCACTGTGTTTTCTTTTGCGGCACCGTCGCCATACACATCATTAATCCTTCGAGCCGTTTCTGCAGCACTGGTGCCACGGTGGAACTCGTACTCGTAAATAACGCGATATTTCAAGTTTTTCATTTTGTAAACTGAGTCTCGCAAAGAAAAAAACAATTGAGGAAAAAACAAATGAATTATAATTTTCAAAACACAAATACATGAGTAAATAGCTGTATAAATTTGGATTTGGAATTCCTAACCAAAGAGAAGATATTTGAGATCAAATTTGCCAGTACGGCAAAACGCCAATTTCATATGTAAGGACCTAATATTGTTTTGAACATTTTTGTAATCGTGTTTACTACATTATAATCATTTTTTTACTTTGTACTCTTAGAACTATCTATCCGGGTCAATAAGGACCTGTTGACAGCATGCTATACATATTTAATTTCATTGTTGAAATATTAAATCTCTTCAAATTTCATCACTGTAAGGCGTTTCCAGAGTAATTACTTATATTGACTTCACCAAGAATTATATTGTGTACATTTGATGCTAAAATTGTCTTTCTAGGTACTTATTTATCAATGTTGAGTATAATTTACATTTTAACGAACGAGTTTAATTTAAGTTAAATAACAATCCTTAAAAATCTTTTAGAAATAACACATTTAAAAAAATTTCCGGTCCCGATTTGGTCGTCACAAGTACCTGCCGTTTATTTTTAATGTCATATTCTAAATTTCGCTTGTTTTACCTGGTGTGATGAGTAAATTAGTCATTTGTCAAAGGTAGTTTAGTTGAAGTCCGTTAAAATGTCAGTGAAAATCTATGGATACCATTGTTCTAAAAATTATAAAATACAAATAACTCCTCAGTTGTTTGCCAAAAACAGTAAATCGTCATACTTATGTATTTAGCTGTTCGTACCCGGGGTTGCAAGGGTTAAGGGTTAAGTTAAAAATAAATTTGTGGGGGAAAACAAATATTCCATTGTTTTCCAAAGCCTCTAATTAA
Source organism: Agrypnia vestita (assembly GCA_016648135.1). NCBI lineage: Eukaryota > Metazoa > Arthropoda > Insecta > Trichoptera > Phryganeidae > Agrypnia > Agrypnia vestita. The sequence continues at coordinate 16,503 of JADDOH010003751.1, read as the reverse complement.
AACAATGTTTCCTTTCAATCAAGGCTGGGATGTATAGGATGTCTAGGGAAGAAATATGGTATATTATTTCCGTCGGGAATATGTATGCAAAATTTGGGTCCAATCGGTGAAGCGGTGTAGATTTGTACAGAAAATATATCTGGGGGAGGGGATGGATTAGAGGGGGAAGGGGAAATTTCGCCTTCATTACCCGACTGGTCCTTTTGAGTTCAAATTGGCAAATTTTGAGTCCGATCGGTTAAACGGTACAGATTTGCATCGAAAATATATCAAAGGAAGGGGAAGGTGTAAAAGAACAGGGAGGAAATGTCGCCTACGTTACCCGCCGACTCCTATAGAATAAGTTTCCAAATTTTGAGTCCGATTGGTCGAACGGTACATATTTGCATAAAAAATATATCATGGAAAGGGGAAGGAATAAAATAATAGGGGAGAAATGTCGCCTATGTAACCCGCCGCGTCCTAAAGAATAAGTTTACAAATTTTGGGTCAAAAATATATTTGGACAGGAGAAGGGGAAGGTATAGAAAAATAGGGGGAAATGTCGCCTATGTTACCCGCAGGGTACTAAGAAATAAGTTTCCAAATTTTGAGTCCGACCGGTCGAACGGGACAGATTTGCATCGAAAATATATCAGGGGGAGAGGAAGCGATAAAAGAATAGGGGGAAATGTCGTCTATGTTACCCGCCGAGTCTTAGTGAATAAGTTTCCAAATTTTGAGTCCGATCGGTCAAACGGTACGGATTTGCATCTAAAATATATCAGGGGGAAGAGAAGGTGTAAAAGAATAGGGGGGAAATGTCGCCTATGTTACCCGCTGAGTCCCAATGAATAAGTTTTCAAATTTTGAATCCGATCGGTTAAACGGTACAGATTTGCGTCGAAAATATATCAGGGGAAAGGGAAAGAGTAAAAGAATAGGGAGGAAGTGTCGCCTATGTTACCCACTAGGTCCTAATGCATAAGTATGCAAAATTTTAATGGAATCAGACAAACGGTGTAGATTTGTATAGAGAACAGACAGACATACAGACATACAGGCAGACAGACAGACAGACATTGAGTTTTATAGGTAAAATCATTAATATTGGATGTAAAAAGTATAAATATTTTCATATAAGCTTGCAATTGAGTTATTGTGGGTACAGTGCGCAATTCGCACATCATTTCATTGTGTTAAGTTTGCGGATACGAGAGGGGTGTATCCGTAAACTTAACACAAGGAAGCAAAGAGCGTATTGCGCACTGTACCCACCGACAACTTCATGTTATAAGTTAGAGGACAACACGGAGTAAAGACCATAGATATCACAGCAAATATTAAAATAATGATAAAATGCTTCTTGATCTTGATAGAAGACACATTGCATGCCTTTCAATTATATCAGTTAAATTAAAATATATTCATTTTTATTTTTAAGGCATTATTTAATCAAATACTTAATAAAAGTATTATATAGTAAGCATCTGCGGTGATCCTCTCGATGAACGATTATGAACGCTGCTGGCAAGCGAGAGCGAACAGGAAGCGCACGTCGCTCTTCAAATTCGTCATTCTTTCCTCGACCACGGTATCGAAGACAGCGTGCGCGATTTAAAAAAGTAACCCTGAAATCGCAAACCTATAACCTCGCTTCCTTAAGCCCAGTTTAAACTATGTATTTTATTCTTGTTTGTCTGTGTGCTTCGTTTGCCTACTTTGCTTGTCATTTCACATCACATCACGACACATCTTAGAACACGGAAGAGGCCGTACGGTAGAGGCGGACTTCTCCAAATTGGTGACTATACAACCACATCTCTACATGCTACGCAAATCACGCGAGAAAAATAAAATTACAGGTAAATGTAACCGGTCGAGTCTATTAACGGGGGCGAGAATTTGATTCGTTTAACGCTCACGATAGGTGAAACATCGATTTCCTAAATGAATATCTACGGACGCGTCCCAAAACTGCGACGCCTATAGTCGAGGAAAATAGCATCCTGTAATCAAAGTACGAGTCCATTATCAAGTCGCGGCGTATCTTGTGTTAGGGCGAGGCCAGCGGTCGGGGAGGGGCGCGGGGACAACACTATTGGTAGTCACGCAACGCTGTGCATGAGTCAGAAAACCTTCGCAGCCAAAATTTACCCCCATCGGACGGCCTTTGCTGCGAAGTTAAAATGAGACGGCATGCACATCACGACGAGCGAATGTAAACTCAGTTTTTAATTATAGTGTTTGTTATAATTTATAAAAAATACAATATAATATAATAGACATCTTCATATACGATGTTTTTTTTAGAGGTAGGTATAGAACTTTGAATTAAAATAAAACGCATAAAAATCAAGGTAATGAATGGCCAATGGAAAGATTGCCTTATTGCAAAGATGCCTTTATTGAAATAAAAAAATTATATTACACCCTGTAATATAATATGCCATTATATTACAGGGTGTAATAGAGACAGTCCACAATTCTTTACATGTGGATTCCTGCCTTGATTGTGAGTCGAAAATGTTCATGCAACCATGACCGAAATATCAATAGTTTTGATTTCCTTTTGCCGCGCAATACGCGATTCTTTCAAACCTGCTAGATTATTATATTCCTTTCTTTGTTTAGGAGAAGGTTCCCGTCGCTTCTAGGTTGTACCAGGTGTCTCTCAAAGGTTGTAGATATTTGTAGACCATTCTAGAGCCTTCCGTAGTGTTCTTTCAAAGTGACATATTACGAGGGATTCGGATTTCCTCGAATTTTATCACGTTACAAAAGGGTTTTAAGGTTTTTATAATTTTATTTCATTTGTATTGAAACGAATGAATTTTCTAAATGTGTGTTTAAAACTGATAAATTTTCACATAATTTGTCTTAAATTGCCTCGCACTAACTCTGCTAACAATATATTGATTACTCATTTCTTTACATTTGTTCAATTGATTCTAGGCTCCGACAAATATTATTGTACAATGGCAACTGTGTCTCGTTGGATGAGTCGCAAACTTTTTAATTGTGTGAAAAAATATTAAAAAACGAGGAATCAATCGTACAATCGTAAAATAGCTCACTTTAAACAAAAATAAAGTGCCAGTCTTCTGTGTATACTTTTGAGATGCCTTTCAGATAAATATTTATTGAAATTATTCAATGGTTAAATGGTATTTATCTGAAAATATTAAATTATTGATTATTTATTTCTTTACATTTCATCTAAAATTTCAATATGACTGTTGTAACAACACGAAAAGTGGAATAAAAATATTTTTATTTGACGTCTTCTTTTGCCTCGTTCGGATAGAGTGCTATCCATTCGTGTGGTCGTCAACAGGAATGAGTGGCGGAGTTTTTAATGTTTTTTGCCTCACTTTCTAAATAAAAGGTGAGCGCTTACGATATTGATATAGATTGCAGAATTCTGTTGTTGATGGAGGAAAGCGCCCGTACTTTTTTGGAGAGTGAGGCCAAATTCTTTTTGCTGAAATTTAATTTTTATTTTTTGGCACATTTAAGTATGAGCATGGTTTTAAAAAAATATTTTTTTCATTTTACATAATACCTTTTCTAATTTTTAGTCTTGATATACAAGCAAAACACGCGCACACAATTACTTACGTAGGAAACTAGCGCCATCTTTTGGGGAGCTTGTTAACTAATTTCCCATACAAAAATTTGATTAATTATTATGATGGATCAATTGATTAATTAGCGAAATTGATTCACGTATTGTTATCGAAAATACGTAGGTGGATGAATAATCGGTTATAAGATTCCATCCAGACACATAGATAAACAGGTGAAGCTAATATAAGTGTGGTAAAAAAAGACAAATTCAAAAAACAAACGATTCTAAATTATAGAATTTACATCCACTATTTAATACACAGATTAATAATTTTACTGTTCCAAAAACTTGACTGAGCTTGTACGTTTCTTTGCTCTGCAATTAAAGGATTATATAAAAGACGGAACTCGTAAAAGCTTCGCTAGCTAGGGAAGCTTTTACAAGTTAGAATAGCTCATATTTGATGGTGTGATAATATCTTCTTTGGCCTTTTCTTTTTTGTAAAATCAGATAGCAATGAATAATATGAATATTTTAAAGATTTTCTAATGTAAATGACTGTGGTGAGTGAATCCTCGTTGTTCTAGAAAGTAATCTCAAAATTTATCTGAGAGGCTGAATGGTTTTGACAGATGGTTTTCTCGACATTATTTCAAGATGTTGATCTGCCCAGCGGGTTAATTTAGGTTTAATTTTTATAACTGAAGAAATCTGATGAGAGTGTCTTTCTTAACTTACGTTATGAGTAAGAAATGAATTAGTGATTTCTAAGAGTTGAACCATTATTCTTAGAGAGATATAATATAATTAATATAAGATATTATAAATTCACTGATATAAGTGAATATGTACTAAGATAACTGCAAACTTGTCATTAATTTTTATATGACATATTTTCTTAAATTGACTTCGAACAACGTACTGGCTGAAATGGAGAATCTAGAGAAAAACGTGGGATGGGAGCAGAAGACAATCGGATCGGAAGAAGTGAAAAGGCATCATACAGGAGGCGTCATACTCACACAAGAGTTATACGATCATCAAAAGAAAATAAGTGTGAATCTTTCCCTGAATAAAATTAATTTTGTGATTTCACTCATACATACGCTTACTAAAACTACCGATAATAAATAAATATGTTTAACATAATATTAAGTTTATCCATTCCAGTACAGCTTAATAAATAATGTCCCATTTAGGGACACCAGAAAGTAAGTTCTATTTTCATAGCACAAGCGTTTAGCTTATTTTGAGAATAGTAAGAATATTAATGAGACACGCATTCCGTGTTTGCATCTCAAAATATGACAAAAAATTTACCATATGTCAAGCAACGTAAATATTTAACACAATTTTGGACAGTTATCTAGGTATGTGGTTTTATTATTGTGCAATGCAGGTACGACGTTTAAATTTATCTATGCCGGTTTTCAAAAAAAGCATTATTGACTAGTGATTAGTTCACAGATTCATGTTTCGCAGTAAAAATATCTTTGTATAAATTAAATTATCATACATCCAAAAGAAAATGAACTTGATGTACCACAGGGGTCCGTCTTGGGACCATTATTATTTATCATATACATAAATGACATTATGTTAGTGCTAACTAAATGTAAAATAAGATTATTTGCAGACGACTTTTTAATATACATAGAGGATAGTGATCTGGAAACAGCGATCAACAATATAAATAAAGAACTGGACGAAATATCAAAATGGTTTCAATTCAACAAACTTAAATTAAATGTTTCAAAAACAAAATGTATGATAATTGGAAGCAAAAAACGAACAAACAAACGTAAAGTGAAACTAAAAAATGAGATATTAGAAAACATAAACAGTATAAAATACCTAGGTGTAATTATAGATTCAAAACTAACATTTACAAAAAATACTGAATATGTTGTGAAGAAAATTGCAAAAAAGTGTCTCTACTTGGAAGAATAAGATGATATATTACTAAAAATACAGGTTTATTAATATACAATACTATGATTCTTCCGCCCCTTGATTATTGTTACAGTATATTATTTATAAGCAACGAAGGAATGCTAAAGACACTTCAAATAGTACAAAACAAAGTAATGCGTTTAATATTGAAGTGTAATACAAGAACAAAAATAAAAACAATGTTGAATGACCTAAAATTAGAAACAGTAAAGCAAAGAATAAATTATAATGTTTTGGTACAAATATTTAAAATCAAATAGACTATTACCCAAATATTTTGATAACAAGATGAAACTAAATGAGGATTTTCATTCATACAACACAAGAGGAGGCGACAGTATAAGACTTCAGAAGAAAAAGAAAAACACTCACACAATTGTCTGATGTACAAAGGTCTTAAAATCTTCGATAGCCTTCCAAAAACATTTCAAAATACAGTGAATATAAAGAAGTTTAAACTGGAGTATAATATTTTTTTATATAATTTGTAATGACTAGATTATGGAATGTAATAAGTTTAACTGAAATCATGTACTAGCCCACACAACATATGAAATTAAATAATCAAGATAAATAAATATTTCTAAACTTATAAAAACACTTCTAGGTACTTAAGAGTTCTTTTACCTCCAATATGTTTTTTGTTCATTTTTTCAGATTTGAATACTCTTATAAAATTATAAAGAATATTAACCTGTAATTGAGATGGGTATACCTAGTTATTTGACAAAAAAGTTGCATTTTATGGTACCATGATATATTTAAAATCATAGAACATACCTACGGTATTCAACAAACTAAGTTATTAAAAATGAATCGTTTTAAAGATTCGTATAACCAAAATATATATTTTTTACCAAGAGATCTATCTCAAATATTTTACATGCAAAAAACATTCAACATGATTTGTATAAGTAGTAAAATATTAGTAGCAACTCAAATATTCAACAGTAGTTTTCAACTCCTAAGAGTTTATCTGCATAAAAAAAAATAGAAAATAGGGGTGAATTTTGTAATATCTGCTACTGTATTCTATGTTCCTAGAATTAAAAAATACCGTTATAAAAATAGCTTCATGTTATGAGAAACTTTCCAACGCAATTTGAGTTACTATTTTTGCACTCAAGTTTTCGAAAATAACAATCGCAGTACCGTTAAATCTTAAATGGCTAATAAAAATAGAATTATAAATCTAAGCTTCCATGATTTATTCTAGTAAATTTAACAAAAATAGTCTTTTCTAATGCAATTCAGGATAATATTTCAGATTGAGATGAAAAGATAGATTTAGACATGGGGTATAAAAGCAAAGGCAGCAATATCCAAAAAAATAAATTATTAGAGGATTACTAATTTATAATGCACTTAATTTTAGATTTTACGAAAAAGTTAGCCTATAAATTCATTTGGAAACATTATTTAGGAAGGGATAGATAAATAAAATCTATAATTCATTACACTTTAAATTAGTAATCCTCGATGACTGCAATCATAATATTTTTAATTTTTTTTTTTGGATATTGCTGCCTTTGCTTTTTGAGGGGCGAGTACCATACTCACACACCTTTAGCCACCGAGATACACGTGCAACAGGCGTGAAGTCATCACGTCCCGGCAACGAAGAACGCAGCGGGCACCGACAAACCTAAAACGCTAGGTGGTCAAAACATCGACAACTCGCGCGCAGAGATGAATGTACCAAAGCGAGGAAACCGGCAGAAATGACCGCTGAAAGCAGAGTCAGCGCCGTGGGTCGCGTACTCCGACACACACCACCTCAGCGATGGTCTTCCTTTGTCCTCCAACGGTATAAGAAGCGGAGACGCGACCTTTCGGCATCGCTCTCGCTTGTCGACCACCAACGGGGACGCCGAGGCCCTATCGACCGTCTCTCCGAAGTTATCTTTATACCCGAGGCATAATCTGTAATTAAGTTGAACAATTGTAATTATTCAACATTGAATAAATCTTCTAAAAGAGTTTTAACCCATATATAGAGATTCCGTATTATATACGGTGGTGTCCTAATAAAGCAGTCTTTACACAAAAAACAATTCCCCCACACTTTTATACCCCACAACTATGGTAGGTATTATAGTTTGTCGGTATCTACACCTAATATTTGAAGATTACATCTATTCTACGGATTACATATACACTTACATAGTCTAGATGAACTTTTACAATTCCATGAAATTTTGTTACCTACTTGAATAATAAATGGTTATTTCTATAGGTTGAGATATAATATGATTAATTTTCCCCAATACATATTATCTTCGGTAGTAAGAACGCCAACAAAATAAAAATGTCTTAAGGAAAACTTTTTTGAAACACGTAAATCGGAAGTGAATCACTTTCAATTAAAAGAGGGTCAGAATCACATTTGAGCTGTCACGTCTTCTTGAAAGGCAGTTCACCGGTTGGGGTGTAAAGATAAGCCCTCATTGCAAGCATTAACTCGTCTGCGGGCGTTCCGGCGTAAATTTGATAACGAAATCAAACGACCAAAGAGCACGATAGTCTCTAGTTTGAAACCTTACGGAACGGAAAAATTTTTTTTTCATATGTACGCAAGCGCAGCGTTATAAGTACTGATACGGGTACCATACAGTCCATCGAACGATTATGAAAAGAATATATCATTTTGTAATGTAGGTTCCTATTTAAGTTTTCAGCAATACCAACGGGTAGTGCGTAAGCAATACGTTAGAATAATTCATTAAATATTACGTAATGCATTGACGAAAGCTTAAGTGAATTGGGAATAAGTGGCCTAAGTTAGTTATTATAGATGACATGCGATCAAACAAGCCAACATTATTGATTACAAAATAATGATAACGACATAAATTCCATGTAATGAATTCCATCAAAACCGCTAAGAAACACATTAAAGAAAAATGTACATTTTTATTCACCTGTCTAATATTATGTCTAATCGAATCTAATAATAATAATGGTATGAGGTGGCACCTTAAAAAGAAAATATTGCAAAAGTAAGTTATAAGTAACAACAAGTATCGAAACCATGAATGGGGTAGTTTATTCTGATGCCGTGCAAATAACGTACCAATATTTAAATTGATTAATATATCCGATAAAAACGATTGTTATTATTTGAAATAAAACAACGTGTTTGAATGACGAAACAGGAAGAAGTATCTTTATTTCACGTTTATGACAAATCCATAGATAATACAAATCTAACGTAGATAGCATTGCAGAACTCTATGGAAACTGATATAATATATTGATCATTAACAACATTATCCAACAGCTTACTGGATCAAAGAATCCGTATTCTTCGTTAGGGATAATGTAATCTAGAATATATTGTCAAAAATTTCAAGTCAATCGGAATTAGATAGTCGGTGCAATTTTGTACGTCAGTCGGAAAAACATAGTATCGAGAGAGCGATAGAATGAAAACCGTGACATAAACTTGTAATAATGAAGGAATCAACGATACCTTCAATCGCCTAGTCTGTGCAATGCATTTTTTCACGCTACAATAATGTCTTCCGTTTCCTTTCTTCCCTTCACTTTCGGGCTTCTTTTGTTGGTTTCTGTGCTATCATCTTCGATATGCTCGTGAGGAGCGTATCCGAGTCCTCGCAACGTCACATTTGCGTTTGGTCCGATTTCCAAACCGAGAAGTTGCATCACGCGGAGTACGTTGATGTATTCAACGTTGTAAATGATAGCAGCGATGCAGGTTCGACACTTAAATAGTTAAATACTTTAACAGATGTACCTACTTTACTCACGACGTGCAACATCGATTGGTGAGAAATACTGAACTTAAACTGCACGGAAATGACAAGCGCGGACCCTTTCTTGTAATCAATCTATTCTATACATTTTCACTACACACACTCTGAAAAATTACAAAAATTTCTTTATGCCAACATTGAAGTAAAAACCTTTAAAAGTGCGATTAAAAAATGTGTTTCTTGAAAATTCCATGGTGGTGTAACACCTTAAATGATGCCATTGTAGAAAATTTTACCAAATTTTCATTTTTTATCTCTCATATTTTGGGTATGCCACAAATAAATCAAAAAAAATATTTTCAGATTGCCCAGGAGTAAATATTTTTGAAAAATAAATAAAATCAATGATACACACATCAAGATATTTCTCCATTTCCGAAAAGGAGGAGAATAAAGGTAATGACCAGAAGTCGATTTTTTACTCATGGCACTGACGAATCTGTTGCAAGTATTTTTTAATATTATTACAATATAATAGGACGTAAATATTTTTTTATGGTTAATTATTTAAGGATAGGTAATTAACTAGTAAAAATCCTTAAAAGCTTAAAAACCTTAAAAATATTAATGTCCATGTCGATGCTTTTCATTAGCTGAAACTAGTAAGTGAAAAAATTAATTTTGGTTTTACGTGAACAGTATATTTTATTATATTGATATATTGGATAACCACAAAAACAATTTGAAAGGCTTGAAAAATAAATAATATCAATGTGTTAAATTAACACTTATTTTAAACATACACTGTGCGCGGTAAACGTAATCGATACTATGCGTCATTAAGTGTGTTGTTGCATTACTGTCTAGCGCGACTCATAACTTTATCACGTAGATATCGTTGACGCACACTTATATGTGTGTCGCTATACAAAACATTCTTGGAGTGCCATGACCAAAAAATCAACCAGTATATATATATAATATTATATATATATATATATAGATATATATCTATATATATATATATAGTTGTTACTCTTTCTATAGAAATACAGGCTTATATCTAGTTCGAAGGTAGGCTAGTAAAGAACGTGCCTCTAAAAAAATACGATTTCATACTTATACTTAATAAAATAAAATGAATATGCACTTTTTTTTAAATTACTTCATAATTAACATAAAAACCTTATTATAATTTTATTTTGTTAATTTACATGTCTTATAGGGCAGTCATCATCAAAACAGGGGTTTATTTTACTGATCTCGACAAATCATATATGAATGCCTCGAATAAGTTGAAATATCGCTGGAACAGCCTGAAAGGAGACAAAAGATGTTGAGAAATATTTAAAAAAAAAATGCTTCCCTCACTAACACGGGTGCTAACCATTGTATATATATTTAAGCATTTTTTCAATGAATTTTTTATTTTTATTTTATAAAATATTTCAGAAAATATGTAGTATACTTTTTAATGTTGAGAAAAAGCAAGGTTGAGAACCAACGTCAAAGAAAGCCATTGGAAAAAAGGAATTTTATTTTCAGATTCTATATACAAGGCAAACCCATAAAAGTGCTTTTTTATTATTCTGTAATGGTTTCATAAAGTAAAGCTACACAAGGCCAAATACTCATCGAATGGGCGGACAGGGTGAGGAAAGCTGCCATGTAACCGGCTAATTAGGTTCCCACACGAGACATTTTTGAAAGAGATTTATGAGACTACACAGAATCTTACCACTTTAATAAAAATCATCATAAGAAAATTCGTAATTCAACATTCGAAGTGTTTGAATACAAAAAAACAATTAGGATAAATTTTTATTTCCTAAAAAATTGACTCGCAAAATACTCTCACAATCGTGAAACAAGGAAAATGAATGACATACAAACACATCCTTACGTAAAGATTATGTTTCATTATGAAGTAAAGCATGTTGGTGCTTAAAGTTTATCGCATAATATTACCACCCACAATACCGAAATGTGACGAAATTTGGTCCACGTTTATTTACGAATCTCTTTGAAGTTCACAGAAAACGGCGAGATAAACACAAATACCTAAGTGCGAAACGTGGTATACGAATTTACATCACAACTTTTAAAGGAAGCTATGCCAATGCCACAATGTGAGGGAATAAGTTTACCGTCCTGGAAATATAATAACTGATCATTAAAAATTACCACCACATTATAGTTCGCAAAACTTGTATAATGTAAAAGAAATTTACTTGAAAAAGAAAAAAATTGACACATCGCCTTTATTCATTAGCGAATAAAGCAATCATAATTTTCAGTCAGCTCTAATTATAACGAAAAAATGTATTGAAAACTCGTTGAATGGGAGTCGTGGTACAAAATGTCGTTGACTTCTATAGCTTGGCTGTAGTGAAGGATGACTGGCAGTGTATGGGTGGGTGCGAGGGAAGCATTGGGAGGGAAATCCAATCAAAAGAGGGAGGATCTGTGGGGATGCGGGGGAAAAGTGAGAACGGAAAATTGAAATATATTTTATAAATAAGATAAGCAAATTACGTATGCGGGAAAAAACAAATTATTATTATTAAACTAAATCATATATTTATGTATAAGCAAAACAAAAGTAGCTATTTCAATTTTTCGTGAAAATCAGGGAAGCTTTAGAGATTCGTTACTTTTTATGTTCATTATTTACGTTATTTACGTAAAATTTAATAAATAATAAAAAACGTAAAATTCGTTACTTTTTATGTTCATTATTTACGTAAAAAAAATATATCCATATTTATTCGAGTTACAGCAGTGCGGTTCCGGTCATTCAATTTAATCATACAATAATCCTAGACCACATCGATATTTTCATTTCATTCGATATTTTCATCGATAAAACGATATTTTCAACAATCTGAATTAATTGCGGTCTTTTATTGATTATCATATTATTATGATTATTCATAAACAAGGTATTAAGTGTTACATTAAAATTATCGAACGACGAGAGATTAGAATACAATGGGATAACAAAGCAAACCGCAAGGAGGAGATCCTTACCGAATCCCTTACGTGGGTACCTAATAACAAGTTAAAACACTAGATGACTAGATTATACTGAGGCCGAACATGCAAACATACGCGACTAATTAAGCAAAAATTTTAAATTATTTAATAATTTTTAATAGATAAAATATTTCCAGTAAAACTAATGGACGAAGGCCGCTCTTGCCGGAGGAATTCTAGTTACGGGGTAGATTTTACTTACTTTCATAATTAATGTTTTTTTATATACACAGAAAGAACAATGTTGATTTTTTTTGCAGACAACAATTTAGTAGGTTAAAATAATCCAAGTATATTTGAAGTATAAACACCCCGTATCCCATAGAAAATTAATTTAAAGCCTTTAAAAAATTAGTCAGCATGAAAACAATCGATAAATATTTATCTAAAGTCTATTTTCACATGACTTGTGATGTTTTTGGGTGATTTTGGAATAACAAAAATGAAAAGATAAGACAGATGAATTTTAAAACAAATACCTAACGAATATTTCATAAAAATATTTAAGAAAATCTGACATAGACTGCGCGTGATGGCCTGAATAATTCTCATTATTTTTCCAGCTGCCTTCCGATGTTTACGGACTATTAATCAGCATTTTATGTCAAATCATTTTAAAAATATTAAAGGTTAAAATGAGAAAAAAAATGTATTATACAAAGTCATTCCACCGTACGAGTCATTTTTGTTCTTGTTTGAAATGTGAACATTTACTTATCACCTGTCTACTTGAAATTGTTTTCAAAGGCATTTGAAAATATTCGATACGTAAATTTATACCAATAATTTGATGAAAATGTCAATAAATGGATATCAATCATAATTATTAATTACATTTCTTTTTAAAATATATTTTGATTGCTTAGCCACTAAAATATTTTATTCTGTAGCAAACAATTATCATCACGCTTGAAATTTTAATTTAATGTATTACGTCTCGCCAACATTGCAAGTTGCTCATTAAATATAGTTATTTTTTAAAATTATATAATCACAAATAGGTAGCTCATAACGTTATAAAATAATTTCCAAATACATATATGTTTCGTTTCATGTTTAAAACATAACGAAAGTAATCAGTGGGAAACCGTCGATAAGAATATCGAAAAGCGGATTGTTTATTATTGCCGAAAAAATTATAAAAGTACCAAGCAAGAACAAATCAATTTTTAAGCAGGTTTTGCTGTAATTGCTTAGCTCGTAAAATATATTTATTGTATTTTTTATTTTTAAAATTAAAATAAAACTTTGTTCGGAATATGAGCACGTTTACAGTTGTGGGTGGACAATATCGTCGACGGCGATGCGAATACTGAGAAGCCAACATTTTAAATTAGAATAAAATTATGTTATTTTAGATTGAAACTTCCTAGTAACTGAAAAACAGTATACAATCCATGACTTTGTAACAAGAAAAGGTACCGACACGTTTATTAGGTCAAAAAAAATTGTACCTTAAAATTGGCTTATAACTCCTAATATTTAAATGACCATACATTTTTTTTAGTTGAGTTGAATAAAACCCAATTAATACATAGTATACGCATAAAAATATTTTTGAATTGTTACTAGTTAGTACGTATATAATAGTAACAGTGAGACTGTAATAATGAAATTCTCAAATATTGTTGAAACACACCAAAATTTTAGCGTCTTACGTAGGTAGTCCAGAATTAATAAATTCCATCAGTATACGTCAATGAGCTTTCGCTTTGCTGAAATTGTATATACTTATACCTACACATATATGAGTCCTAAAACGCGATGATAGGAAAATAATTTGTGATGTAAAGTTAAATATCCTCCGAAAGTATAAGCGAAAAATCAAATCGAATGAAAATTGCCAAAGCCATTTAGATTGTAAAATATAAAATATAGATTGTGGAAAAAACAGAGAGATATTTGTTTCAGCGCTGTTATAAATTGCGGGCTTTAATAGGAAAATATTAAAAATACGTATAAAGAATTTATATAAAAATAAGTGGTGTATTTTTAAATTTTGAAAAAATCTTGAGAAGAGGCCTTTGAATATTAAAAATTCCAAGCAATTCTTTGCAAAAGTTTCTCACGAATGAAAATCTACTGGATTCGTAATCTACGCAAACAAAGTCCACCGTGTTTGTGTGTTGTATTTGTAGCTGTCGCGATTCCTATGATAAAAAGTAACGGAAATTGTGGCACAACACGATGAAGCTTTCCAGGGGTCGAGTGCGTGTACACTAAAATATATTTATTTTTCGATGACTTCAAAATGACTTTGTGGTAACATTATTTATATTACTAATAACAATCCTTTTTGCGAATAGTTACCTTTTAAATTTGTTTTCACGTTAGTTCACGATTCATTTTTTTTAATCTTCAACAAGCCAAGAGGCCCGATTAGAGAAGCGCAACACATCACAAAACACCCAGGCTTGAGTAAATCACATAGATTAATTATTACCTTACCGGGAATCGGGCCCGGAACCCTCGGTATGAGAAGCCAGCGTTACAACCATTGAGCTACAAAGGCAGCCTTGAATTATTTATTCAACTCGCATATATTTATTTTGAACTTGCTGGTGAGTATCTATTTCGACAGATAATGAATCAAAGGGTTTATAGGAGTTTCAAACATAAGAATGAGTGGTCGTGGAAGAGAATAGTGAATGTTTTCTAGCAATCACCAAACATGCGTAAACTAGAGAATAAGAACAAGCCCACCAAATGGATCATCTAGTATTTTATTTTATTTTTTAACAAACAGACCATCGTTGACCCTGAAAGACAGTCCTAAAGGATATTAGCTAAAGGGCTACAGGGCAGGTGCTGCGGAAAATTTGAGGCTGTAAAATACACAAATCGCTATGACAAGACAGCAATGGCAAGTTTGAAAAAAGCGGTCAACACTTCCAACACCATGACCTGTCTTATTACCTGTTTGGTAATAGAAAAATCAAATATGCCAGATACATTCGAGATTCGATGTCGGAACAGAATAATTCGCATCTCACAGACTACAAGATGTCTACGCAACTAAAATTTACCGAAAGATTGTCATCGGCACATGGAAAAAGGGTACTCTAATCCCTATTTTTTTCTGTTTATTATTATTTTATTTCTATAATCTGAGAATGTAAAAAAAATAATAATTGAAAGACATAAAACTAAACTTAAACTACTTTTCAAGACTAAATATAATAATAGATGTTTTGAAAAGACGATAAAATTACAATACTGAAAATATTATTTAACACACATATTTACATGTATTATTTACGACTAAAAGTAGCTTTTATTTTAAGTTATGTAAGAAGAGCAGTAATAACAGAAAATAAAAAATAGTAATCGTATTTCTATGATGGGCGTTTGTAGCAACCGTGTTGTAGAAACATTTCTACAACAAGGACAGTTTGCACGAAGCAACTCATTAGGTGATCGTAAATATAGATAGCTTCGAGCGATAAAACGAAAGCAGCAAACGGCGATTCTCTCGTAAGCGGTTGGACCAAACGAGAAACAAGAAAGCCGTCCGCCGAGCATGCGTAACTCGCGACCGCCGCGCGTCTTCTAGTGATGGGTCCGCTCTGTACTCACTACTACAATGTAGTACTACACTACATTGAAGTGAACACTTCGCACATTTTGATGTGTAGTGCACACTACAAACTACAAACACCAAAGTTATTGAAAGTATAAACTTCAAATAGTACACTTCATTTCAAAGCGAATACTACAAAGTACATACACTTCAAAGTTATCGAAAGTATGAGAAACACATTTTAAATAGTGTATTTTTTACGTGAAATTTTTGGAAAGTTGATGTAGATATATGAAGAATTTTCTGGAATCTGTAACAATCCCCCCTCCCCATGGTTTGAAAAATTTTGGGAGTTATGAAAATTTTTTTGGGAAGTTGATGTAGCTAAACGGAGAAATCTCTGGAAACTGTAACAACCCCCCCCCCATGGTTTGAAAAATTTTGGGAGCTATGAAGAAATGTTTGGGAAGTTGATGTATCTAAACGGAGAAATCTCTGGAAACTGTAACAACCCCCCCCCCATGGTTTGAAAAATTTTGGGAGCTATGAAGAAATTTTTGGGAAGTTGATGTAGCTAAACGGAGAAATGTCTGGAAACTGTAACAACCCCCTCCCCCATGGTTTGAAAGAAATCTGTCTGGCCTTTTTTTTTTTTTTTAGCTCGCTAAATTTTTATTTGGGAAAAAAATACTTCATTTCATTTAAAAATTAATTTACTTCACTTCATT
>JADDOH010003750.1:0-19616 GCA_016648135.1 Agrypnia vestita | reverse complement strand
TTTTTACACAATTCAGAAATATTGAAAAATAAACGCAAACTTTGGAGACATTTATTTGATTCAATAAGTATGTTTAATATCATTGTTCATAATTACATAAAATACTACCCTCAAATAAAAAATAAGGTAAGAATCTCTGCTATTGCAGTTCAATTGTTCTTAGGATCATAAGTTAAAATTAAGAATAAGTTAAACAAAACTAAAATATCAACAGTCTCTAATGAATATACATAAATTATTAATACCTATGTATACAGGTATTAATGATTTAATGTATAAAATAAATACATTTTCCAAAAAGCACCGTAAAGAAAACTGACAAAAATGCCGAATGTATTGAATATATTTAGAATAATTATTCTTAAACAAGGCGGAGTTATTAAATGTACAAAGTCAAAATAATATATAATAAACTAAAACAACAATAAACAAACAAAATTTATAAATATAAAAATGGTAAACAAAGCATTATTTTTTTATTATCACTGTACAACATTATTCCAGACATGTCGACCCCATCTTGGCAAGCTTTTTATATGTGCATTAAACGGAAGATTTTTTACTAAAACTGAAAACTGCAACATCACCTGAAATCAAAATTAAAATATTGTAAAATTATATAGAAAGTCTTCAGTTTTCCATTAAATGAATAAAATAAATCAAAAGTTACCAGTAGTTGTGCTGCCATTGCAACATTTCACATATGCATATATTGTGTAGAACTACACATGAGTATACAGTTTATCCAGCAACGGTCCGACTGTAATTCAAAATTGAATGCTTCAGAATGCACTGAAATGTTGACTTAAAAAGTTCAATACATCGCTTCACAACATTTCCGATTTTGTTGTGTGCTTTTGTATACCTAGATTCGGTGTATTCTTTCCTGGATTTTATGAAAGCATAAGAAGCCAGGACTCTGATGGATACCCACAATCACCTGAAAGTTCAACAATATTTTATGTTATAAATTGCATAAGGCTATTGGAAAACTAAGAAAAATCAAACATTTATAAGCATTAATAAAATAATGTAGGTATGCTTAACCAAATAATTTTCAACGTGGCAATTGATCCGCATATATTATAATGAATATGTTAGTAAGATATGAGAAACACAAATTTGCTACGCACTTTTATGAACGGAGATTATTTTGACACTTCTTAATTACGCATTGCAGTACTTTCAGAGAGTATTTCTCAACTCACGTGTGATTCGAAGCAAGTTTTGCAACTCATCCAAATGTTTGTTTTACTATTAACGCAATGGAGTGGGATTTTCTACTCAATGTTCGATAGATTTTTAGATACTCCACTATATGAAAATCTAACCTCATTTTTTCAAAATTCGTCCAGAGCGGATTTCGTAATTATACGGCTCAAATACACTGTATTAAAAGATGATATAAGAAAGATTGTTTCTTACAAACGTATTAATTTCTTCATCCACAGCGTCCAGATGAAAAATCATGGCTAAACTTGTTACGCGTTACGGCGTATTCAAATCTTCCCATCTTGACATTTGACAGATGACAATTTACATCTTTCTCCCTCCCTCTATATCTATCTCACGTAGAAACTTACAGAAACAAACACCGACGTAAAGCTATGTCTCGTTTATTTTTAATTTTTATTATCGTCTATTAAGTGTTGGGATAAAGATCTTAAAGATCTAGACATTGCTATTTTCAGAATACGGATGATTACCTATGAAATGTCAAAATATACGGCACATTTTTCGAAACTTTAAATTGTGATATCTTATTTAATATTTAAACGTAATACTTACTATTTAAACGTAAATTATCTTTCATTTTGTTATTAGCACATTCAATAATATAGTGAAATACTCATTTTCGTTGTTTATGCAATGGGACCATTGTATTGGATTTAGCCCCTACTATGAAAATAATTACGATTTTTAAATTAAAAATACTCGTTTAATATAAATAAATAATATTGTGCGACATTTGTGGCATTTTGGCGTGCATTTGTCTATGATTTTTATTTTACACAATTGCAACACCCCCTAATACGATTTTAAATTTGAAACAACTCAATTCTTCGAGATTTCGCGTGACCTTGAGGTTAAGCTCAGCTTAAGCCAGTATTTCCGCTTACTTTGATCGAACTTGAAACAACCGGGCCTAAGCGGATGATCGGTCGATCTATTTGCTTTGCCGATTTGGCGCAACGGAAAAAACGCGGCGGAAGATCTGCGTAATGTGGCGCCAGCCTAAAAGAATTATTATTGTTTGTTTTTTTCCTGAAAATGGTATTTTTCTTTGATTTTGAAGAAACGCCATTTTGTGACGTTGTGTATTTTACGAATGTATATTTTGTTTGTACGTTAGTTTACATTTTTTGTTTTTTATCGTGTCGTATACTGCTTAACAAAAAAAAAGAAAAAACGAATTTGCATAAAATTCCCTACAAATTAGATAATTTTTACACTATGGGCAGTACCACAACGATTGGGACGCCCTCCTTTATTCTCCAGATAAGTTGGAGGACTATACGTAGGATTTTATAGTACATTTGATTTATAGTACATCTATGGTTTAAACCATTCCTACAATTTTTTTCTTAAAGGATATATTTTCGCCCGTAGTTCTGAAATAAGCAGTATTGCTATTTAGTAGTGGCGTGCAGTGCATATAAGCAAAAAAGCTGTGCATTAGTACAGTAGCCGGCAAACATACGAAAAAAAGCGTAGTGGGGGGGAAGTTTGCGCATGTACCATACCCAAATTTTGTCTTCTGCGCATTCCCCCACTATGCCAAAGAATTTTAAGAAGTTTGCCGGCAACTGTAAAGATACTGGGAAACAAATATTAATTAAATAATCCTTATCTTAAGAAAAAGTTGATTTAAAATTCTAGCCGTAATTTGTCCTACGGCTAGAAGTTTTATTTTTGACGTTTCCGTTTAACGTGACATACAGTTGCCGGCAAACTTCTTGGACATTTTTCGGCGTGGTGGGGGAATGCGCAGAAGACAAATTTTGGTCTCGTTGGTGGAATGGTACATGCGCAAACTCTCCCCCACTACGCCGAAAAATATTCAACATGTTTGCCGGCATCTGTATCTGTTTTTCTGATTTCAAATTCTAGCCGTATATCGTCCTACGGCTAGAAGTTTTATTTCCGACTTTTCTGTGCCTAACTTCATGTCAATTCTTCATTTATTTCGCCCAATATTTCGTTCCATAGATATAGTCAAGTCGAGAAAAAACCGTGTATTTTTAAGGCTGCGAATTTTGTGTAATAGACGAGTAAATTTAGCGTGCTTTTTCGAAAGGTCTTATGCCAGATGAGAACTACGAGCACGTAATTGCAGAAATGTTATTTTTTACTAATTCCACCCAAAACTTTCGGTGTAAATTCTATGTCTTTTCTATGGTGAATGTAAATACAATACAAATATCATCTGTCATCTGTCATATCATAACATATGATGATATCATAAGATGTTTGATTTATTTTTGTGAAAAGAAACGTATATCTGAAATTAGTATTGTTCCCGATTTAATTATATATAAATCTTCTTCGAAATATATTGTTTTTTTTTGTCGTATTAGCTATACCTATATAAAATATTTATTTATTTAAGAAATATTGTTTACAATACTTCTTTTATAGTGCAGTTATTTTTGTGGATTGAAGCTACTCAAAATAAGTCATTATATACCTATAGTTAAAAATTTAAAAAAAATGTATATATATTTTTTTAATATACCTAGGTATATAGTCGGTCACAGCATAACCTGTGTCTACCCACTGCACGCCACTGCTATTTAGATATCTTGACAGTTATTGTATAACATTATAATGCCGTTAATTTTGTCGTGCTAGGTTTGAAAGGTATGAAATTAATGAATTGTAATGCCGTAAATGTTGTCATTTTAAGTTTGACGGTCTCGAATGAATTCAATCAATCAGAAAGCTCTAAATCGTAAACAAACGTTAAGTTATTTACAAATTGTGGATAACTTAACGTTTCTTTACGTTTTAGGGCTTTCTGATTGATTGAATTCATTCAAACTTAAAACGAAAAAAATTACGGCAGTACAATGTTATACAATAACTGTCAAGATACTGAGATAATAATATTGCTTATTTCAGCAATTGTTATAAAACAAAACAAAAATAAAACGAGGTAATTTCTTACTAACACGATTACCAAAGCTATTTTTCCATAGTGATAATGTCGGGTTATCGAAAGATTGCTGGCAAAATGTAATCTTCTAGTAAAATATTTATCTTTATCTTTTGTAAATATTATATTCAGTAAATAGACAGCTACGCAGCTGTCACAATGTACAGTAGACAAGTTAAACATGGAGCGAAAGGGAAAAGTGGCTGACCTTATAAAAGTGTTTGAAAAAAGTAAAATACAATTTGAAAAACAAAAAGCCGGATTTGAAAAAAGCGATTCTAAATTTAAAAAACAAGAAGTTGAAAATATAAATAATAGGAAGAAAATAGGATCATTTGAAAAAAATAATAAAAGCGGTTTCGTCGCTGGTAAAATCAATTCAATAAAACTACCAAGAACGTTTATATTCAAACAAGAAAAACCTCAGAAATTATTGACAAACGAGCTTCAACCAACTTCAACTGAAAAACATAATAATACAACATTGAAACCAACCAAGTATGGTACTTATAAAAGTTCTATAATTATTAAGGATACGGTATACCCTCAAAATAATAGTGTCTACGGCAAAAATATAAAAGAGATGACTGTGCATTCAATATACAACACACCAAAACCAGGAAACGTCCAGTTGGATGGATATCCCAATTGTAATGACGAATACGAGTTTGTTTTTGTAGAAAAGAGGTAGGTACATACAAATATTTTTTTCGTAATTTTAATCCATGCCGCGATGGGTCCATGTCATTCGCCAGAGTAGTGGAAACCTTTTTTGTTTTTATAAATATTTTTTTTTATATAATTGAAAAATAAATTCAAAATGTTTTTATTTGTTTTTGTAAGCAACAATTTGGTAGATTCAAAAATGATAACTGGATGTGGTTTCAAATATTTTAGTGATGTTTGTTTTAATAATTTATTTTAGGAAAGTTATTGGGTTTGAACTACAACTACAAAATACAGGCGTCTCATGGCTATATTCTGTGTATAGATTTCTGGAATATTCTGCCGTGTATGTGACCTCTCCGGCCTACTTTTGGCTCCCATTGCAGGGTGCATATACATGGCAGAATATCCCAGAAAACTATACACAGAAGAATCTGAACGGCCATCAAAATACGAGAACATTTTTAGTTTCATAGCTAGTAGCGAAAACTTTACAGGTAGATTCCTGTCTTGGTGATGAGATGAAAATGTTCAAGCATCCATGTCCAAATATGTTCAAGCAACCATGACCTAATCAATAGTTATGGAAATACCTACGCAATATTTTTTTTCAATATTTCTGACTTATTTTTTAAAAAGGTTGGCCTATCATTACAGTAACTTATATCAATTATGAAAAATTAATTTTCTTTAATTAAAAAATCGAAAAATGATAAAAACTTTGCAAAAATTGAAAAAAGATTTTTATAATTTTATTTGAGATGTATTGAATCTAATGATTTTTTTATAATCAATATAAGTTACTGTAATGATAGTTAAATTTTTTGCAAAAAAGAAGTCAGAAATATTGAAAAAAGGCAAACTTTGATATTGCATATCTCCATAATAGGTCACGGTTGCTTTGACATTTTCGACTCATTATCAAGAAAGGTATCCACCTATAAAGTTTCTGCTACTAGCTATGAGATACTGTGTAACATAAAAAATGTATTAATGAACTTCATGACTTTTTTGGTTTCTTTCAAGAAAAAATGATCGACACCCGCGTGTACTTGAAAAAACAGGTTTTGCGCGTGTACGCGATGATGCGAAACAGGAAACCGGAAGTTCAAATCATAACCTGCAAGCACCAGAACATGACAATTTAGATGTGAAACCAGCCCAGGGTGACAATTCCGACTGGTCCGATGAAGAAAACGCCGCTTTTAAAATAAACACGTGAGAATTTATTTTTGTAAAAAAAAAGTAATCCATATAAACCAATTTTTTACAATACTCCCTTTCGCTTTGATCAGGTTTCGTGTTTGTATACACGCGTCGGGCTAATTACTAACATAGAATGATTCCAATTGAAAAAAACATTAAAATTTCTAAAAATCCAAAATTATACTGTAATTATTATTTTTTTCAACGAAAATTTGTTAGATCATTTTTATCGTCGCCACGAGTCTGCCTGCACAGTTTCAGGTCGACTTGA
The DNA here is from genome assembly GCA_016648135.1 of Agrypnia vestita. Taxonomy (NCBI): domain Eukaryota; kingdom Metazoa; phylum Arthropoda; class Insecta; order Trichoptera; family Phryganeidae; genus Agrypnia; species Agrypnia vestita. The sequence goes on along the minus strand of JADDOH010003750.1, from coordinate 13,317 downwards.
TCACGGGGAAAGGGTTAAAAATCGATCCAAAGTTTTTTCGTCAGCAAGCAGACAAGCAGACGCCACGACTTAAAAGAAAGGAAGTAAAAATATATAATGTATGAATTGTTCGCGTTAAAAATCTTTCCATTCCATCAAATGATTAATTAAATTTATTAGTAAGATATAACAGGTTATAAAATGTAAAATTTTCTTATTTTTTTTGTAACCAAGCCTTCTGTTAATTCATAAATGGCAACTCGATCTGGTTTAATTTATTTTAGCGCTCTTTGTTTTGTTTATAGGTACCTACAATTTATATTAAAGAAAACACATTATTATTGTGAAGTTTCAATTTCAGAACAAAGTTCTGTGAATTATTAAACAACATTTTATTAATTAATTAGAAAAGACACACAGAAAAATCAAATTAACGAAAAAATATTTTAACTGCTACCGGGATTCGAACCAATAATAAAAATTAACAAAAATTAGTTTAATCATTCACATAACTTGGTGCTGAAATTGCAACTTCATAATAATAATGTGTTATCTTTAATATATACAGGGTGTACCAGAGCTAGCAGCAGAAACTTCAGAAACAACAGAAACGGTAGATTCCTGCCTATGTTATGAGTCTGAAATGTTCAAGCAACCATGACCTAATATCAATAGTTATTGAGATATGCAGTATCAGTTTGCATTTTTTTTCAATGTTTCTGACTCATTTTTTGCTAAAAGTTGAACTATTATTACAGTAACTTATATCGATTATGAATAATTAATTTATTTCAATGCAACTTAAACAAAATGATAAAAACCTAGTGAAAAATTTTTTATTCAATTTTTGCAAAGTTTTTGTCATTTTATTCCACTTGTATTAAATCGAATGAATTTTTCATAATCGACATAAGTTAATATAATGATAGTTCAACTTTATGCAAAAAAATAAGTCGGGAATATTTAAAAAAATGCAAACTTTGATATTACATTTCGCCATTTCGCCATCGGACATTTTAGATTCATATCATAGGTAGGAATCTACCGGCCAAGTTTCTGCTGCTACCTCTAGTAAACCCTGTATATTTGTTGTATCAAATGATTAAAATTAAAAAATTAATTTCTGCGGTAAATGCACAAAGGTAGTTGTGACTAATGCATTATAAAAAAGCGGATTGCTTTAAAAATGGAATAAAAATGTTAATCAATTAAAAAGAGACTACATATAAGGTCGAAAATTTTCGTTAACTTACCAGACTGCCGTGGCGAAATTGGATAACGCGCCATCCCCGGATAAAATGGAGGTCCGTTGGTTCGCATCCCGTTTGAAGTTAAAATATTTTTTCGTTAATTTGATTTTTCTGTATGTCGTTTCTAATTGATTAATAAATATTTATTTACTTACTATTATATATTTCAGCAGAGTCGAGTTTTGAGAATCGGTAGAATTTATTTAGACACCCTAACTTAATTATTTTATCTATGAATATCAATAAATTTATTGTTTCTTTTTGAAGAAAAGGCATTAATTACCCGAGTGAACTTGGAAAAAGTGCTTTTGACGAAGGTGCCATATACGTAGCGGGTTGTTCGAGTCATTCGTTACAAGCACCAAAACGTCAATAATGACGGGAATTCAAAGAATACGTAATTTTTATAAAATTTATTTCTGTAAAATCATTTAAATGCGATAGAAAAAATTATTCACTTTTATATAAAATAGAGACAAAATTGATAGCAAATGTGGTTTGTTTTGTATTGCTACACGGCGCCGATGGACAGACTTAGAAATTATACGTATGGTGTTCCACATTACAGTTATTGTTTAATTAATAATGAGTAGCTTGTTGGTCTTGTGGTTAGGACTCGCGCCTCGTGATCCAAAGGTCGCAGGTTCGAATCTCCTCCAGACAAGCAAGTTAGTCCTATTTTCATAGCACAAGCGTTTAGCTTAATTTGAAAGTAGTAAGAATATTGATGTGACGCGAATTCCGTGTTCGCATCTCTATTTAAAAAAAAAAAACCTAATGAAATTTATTTTTGTTTTCAAGAAAAAGTGCTCAACGCCCAAAAGTACTAGGTTTAACTGCTTTTCGTGAAGATGTGGTAGACGAAAAGAGTTGTTGGAATTATAAATTACAAACCCCAGAAAGTGACAAGTTGGATGTGGAATCGACGTATTACGACGAGGATTCCGAGTGGTCCGAAGAAGAAAACGCCGCTTTTAAAGAAGACTTAATTAATACATGAAAATATTAATGTATGAATTGCTCACGTAAATAAACTTTTCCACGGAATTGTAAAACGACTGAATTACATCGATATGAAAAATCAAATAAATATTGTATTTTAAAAAATAATAAAATAAATATTTTTATTCAGAATATTTTGAGTATGCTCAAATTTTTCAAGAACACAATACTGGATTTTATCCACAGAGGACATCATTAATCAAGATATATTATAGATATTTCAAAGAGACGAGCTATTTTTTTATATGGGAAAGTAGGTATAGAGGTATTTTTTTCCATAGCTTCGTTTCTATGAGACATCTGTAATATATCTTAAATATTCTATGAGACATCTATAATATATCTTAAATATTCTATGAGACATCTATAACATACTTAAATATTTGTTCTGTAACCTAAAATTCAGTTTATTCATATGGATGTAGTTCCATTTATTTTAGTGGTATTTATTTTAGGAAAGCTATTTAACAAAAGGTTGGGTATTTTTTAGGAACGATGACATGAAAAGACTTTTTATTTTGAATCTCATAAAATTTATTGTTTCTTTCAAGAAAAGTTGTTTAAGCCTCAGATAATCTCAGAAAATTATATTTCGTGTACTCTCAAGTATACTCGACTTTTGGTGAAGAAATGATACAGGAAGCGGGCTGTTCAAATCAATAATTGCAAGCACCAGAATTTGACTTTGAATGTTTGGAACAGGTAGATGAGTTTGTGTACTTGGGAAGTATGTTCGATAGAAGAGGAAATGTCGAGAAAGATATCGAGAGGAGAGTGACTGCGGGGAACAGGGTGAGCGGTGCTTTGAACTCAATAGTTTCTAATAGAAACATATCTACCGAGGCAAGCTAGCAGTACATAATGGAATTCTGGTGCCAACACTGATGTATGGAAGCGAAGCCTGGAGCTGGCAGAAGAGGAACGAAAGTAGATTGAATGCAGTGGAGATGAGATCCCTCAGACGTATGTGTGGCAAATCAATTTATGATAGAGTGAAGAATGCAGATATAAGGAATGAATGTAAAGCTGATCTTAGCATAATTAATAGGATTAAAAAAGGGTCGCTCAGATGGTTTGGGCATGTTGAGCGAATAAATGAGGAAAGGATGGTAAGAAAGATATATAATTCAAGTGTTGATGGCGCCAGAAAGACAGGGTGACCGCGGAAGACGTGGCATGACCAGATAAACCAGATACTGAAAGATGGTCCCGTTAGAAGCTTCAAAAACGGGTGAGCTTGCATAGGAAGATGTATGAATGTGGAAGAGGCGAGAATTGTACGTCAGGACAGAAGAGTGTGGCTCTCTATCCTCTCTGCCTATCCCCACGGGGAAACGGCGTGATGGTAAGTAAGTAAGAATTTGACACGTTGGACGTGAAATCAACACACGATGGTCAATCCGATTGATCTGATGAAGAAAACACAGCCTTTTAGGAAAGCGTACGAAATTTTTTTTTTCAAAATGTTAATATATCTACTGTTTCTGTTTGTCCGACTGCATGCGAAAATGATTTTTAAATTAATTTTATAATGCAGTTGGTTATATAAAATTAAAACGTTTGCCTAGGTTATATATATAAAAAAAAAATGGCAGAAAATTACACTCTTCCCTGTCAGTAACTGTGAAAATATTAAAATATTTTTTTGATATAAAAATATTTTGTAAATAATGGTTTGCGGCGACCATTATGTCATGACTGACATTATGGTCGCCGTATTTGTCACGAGCGAATTGCCGACCCAATACTGAGGTCATACGCAACAGCATGTAAATTTACGTTATGTGTATTATGCACCAACTTATCAATGTGTTCGATGTGCATCATTACAAGACGGTGGTTCTACACAATTTTCATTTTTGCTGTCTGGAGAGTCAACTTAGTGTAAAGTTTTCGTATCTTTTTGCCAAAATAAACACGCTTCAATTCAATTTTATTAATGAAGGTCCTTTCACTCTTAAAGCATTTCTTTAAAAAAGGTCTCTAAATGCATTGTGATAATAAAAAAATAAATATATAATCTCTAAGCACTACTTAAGCTTTCTTGCAATAGGGCTGACTATCTTAGGTACACTTATTCTCATGAAGACCAACAATTTATATTCAAGAACACATTCTTATTGTGAAGTTACAATTTTTTTAGAACAAAGTTCCTTGAAATTTAAAACCAAATCAATTAGAAAGACATACAGGAAATATTCACGGAAATATACAAGACTTCTATATTGTAATTGGATAACGCGCCTGCCCCGGAAAGGAAGAGATCCGTGGTTCGAATCCCGGTAGCAGCCAAAATTTTTTCCTAGATTTTATTTTTCTGTATGTCTTTCTAATTGATCAATTAATTTGGTACATTTTGTTTACAAATCGGTTAAAGAGAAAATTATACGTTTCAGATATTAATATTTTTGGGTAAAACATTTTAAATGTGTACTATGAAAATTTCACTGGCACTAAAATAAATATATTTTTTAAATTACCCTAAAATATAATTTTAAATTAATTTTTTTTAAATGCCTTCTCAAGAATTTGAATAAATGAAATCATAAGTCCTGTTAAAAAATCATTTTATGTTCTAACCAATCTTGGTTGGACACCAACCAAAGATTTCCTAGATTATTATTCCTGCAAGTGGTCCTGCAAGTTGAGCCTGTATCCAAGTACACTACTTCATGTGTCTAATAGTCACAGGTAGTCACAGTGGTAGATGTTTGAAGGTAAAATGAAATCGCGACAAGGAAATATTAATATATAATTATAAAAGAACTCCCCCTGATATCTTTCTCTGGAGACACATAAAGAGTTGTGTTTACGACCAATATTCAGGAGGAAATGGCCGCTGTCCCACGCGCAGTGTTCCAATGATTTGTTCCGAATTTGAGGTCCAGATTTGAAGAGTGTTTGAAGAATATATAATAAAATTTATTTTTGTTGATTTTTAAATGTGTTTTTCAAATCCAAATTTCAAATAAAACATGGAAATTTACACATTATCAGTCCATTTTGGTATAAATAATTAAATACACATTTTTGTTTTTCCAACTGAAAGTGCTCATTTGTTTCTAGTTTCATTTTATAAATTGATTGATTTTGATTACTTAAAGAGAAAAATATTCGCGATGTAATGTCAAATTACGCGTGGGTGATACAGCATAATATACCGACTACAAAATATAATCACCTCGATAAAAATGAAGAATTATTTCAGAATACATATTTCATATTTAGTTATTAATATAAATTTGAAAATCAACTAAAATGCAATACAATAAGTCAAAATATTATTAGTAGAACTCGAGCCTATCTGTGCAGAGCATCGTTTTTATCAGAAGCGATAAACTTTATCATATCCGGATATTTTTGCTTGATACTATAGAATATCAAATGTGACGTTAATATTGTAGTGTTCAGCCGTTCCTTGTAAAGAAGTTTAAGAATCCTAAAACAAAAATGGCGGAAGATGAATGCCACTTCGTTGAATTTTATTCGCCGATCGATTTTTCATGCGAGAACAAACTTGAGAAGTATACGAGGTAAGTAAGAGTTCGTCGTTTTTTTATTCACATAATTATGTATAATATTAGATACCTTAAAACCAATTACGTAGTAGGTACCCGCTCTTCAATTGTAACATGCATTTCAAATTACACTCCTTCAAGTAATTTAATTTTTATGTATGTAGCCTGGTTATCTTTATGGTTAAACGTTTTTACATTACAGAGATACTTGAATAAAAATATTGACAGATAGGTATTTCAAAATGTTATAATTGAAGGTTATGTTAAGCTTTCCGTCTGTCAAGTGAGGACTGCATATTTAGTTTTTTTTTGTGTTTTTATATTTGTGTGTTTATATTATTGTACTTCTTAGCTCAGTCTATTCTTTCAATGTATTCAGCCTATTTTTGTCTAATATTGTAGTTTTAGTAGTAAGGTGGTAGTTCTGAAAAGTAAAAGACAAGTAAACAACAATTTACATTATGCTTTGAAATTTTACTAAGCATGCTAAATAATCAATGTTTTTAGTAGGTACTAAAGCTGTAATATGTAAATATTCAGGAAAAGTGAGAATAAACGTGTAGATACTATATATACTGAAATATGATATTACAAAAAGAAATAAAACATTACAATAACAGCATAAAATTTAAAACATAAAGTGAATATATTCATAAAGGTATATAAAAGTTTTCAGAAATTCAACGAAAAAGGATAAAATTAATGCCTTTCGTTTATCAAATGTTAATATTGTTTTCAATATTAATTTTAGATGTGGCTAAGAAAAAACGTAATCAATTTGATATATTTACTAACAATATAGCTGTTTGATGGCCATTTTGTTTACAATTTTTTTTTTTCAGGAAAACTCAAGACATAATTAATGAGCTGTTACACACAGAGGTGGTGTACGTGGACAGGCTCAGCCGGATAGTGGACTACTACGCAAAATTGCAGGAAGAGAACGAAGTGCTACGTATAGTTGATCTACCTCAGGATGCAATTTACTACAAAGCTTTGGAATTGCGACATTTTCATACAAAGCTTTTAGGTGAAATCCGCGCGGCCAGGAGAAATCCTGCTTTATTGGCCAAAGTATTTATTGGATGTGTGAGTAGTTGAATATTATTTCCTTAGAGCTTCTTCAGGAACTATTCTCCTCGAAGATTATATGCTTATTTATTTATTTATTTATTTAATATTCACGGAAGACCAGCAGCACAACAAAGAAGCAATGAAAACAGAATATAATACAGATGACAAATTATAGGTCTCCATTTTTAGAAATATGTTAATAATGATAAATATATTATGAAATAAACTTAGGCATGTTAAGAATAATACAATGAAAAACTTCAAAAAATTTAAACAAAAGACACTTAATTATCAGCAGAAAAACTTAGGCATGTTAAGAATAATACAACAAGAAAGAATAAAAAATTTAAACAAAAGAAGAAAGAAAAAAGAAGAAGAGAAGCAGAAAAGGAACAAAAGCACTCAAAATTTTTGAGGCTGCACTCGAACAAATCAATATCCAATTATCTTTACTTAGAAATATTTTTCATAAATGAGTTTAAGGCGTCGACGACGCGTCGTGTAGAGAAATTATTTTTATATAGTTTAAAAAGTTAAGAACAGGTTTAGTGGAACCTCTTTATTGTGACACCTTAACCTCGAGAGAGTAATAAAGGCTGCATATCCTCTCTACAACTGCTACTACAGGCTTTTAGAGCTTCTAATCCTTTGATTTGATTTAACAAATTATTTTTCAATATTTTATTATACTTTTGATCTATTGCAAAGTGAGCCCCGATAATGCTGAGAGATTAATGTTAATATTCTATTTTCAGGAAAACAGGTTAGCGATGTATTTGACATACGACAAACTATATAAAAATGTTAACCTTGCCAATTTGGTGCGTGTAAGTTGATTTTTGTTAATACTATTATCATAAAGTACGAATTTCAAAAGAAATTAAAAACTATAACTATTAAAGATTTTTTGTGATTTGCAGAAACGCACAAATTCTGAATGTCTCGAACACTACAATATATCAAATTATCTCAAGGAGCCTAATAAGAGGTTGCCATCCTATTTGATAATTTTCACGGAGCTGTTGAAGTTTAGAAAAAAATTCGAGGGTGAGGTGGAGAAGAACAAAAGTGAAACGAATTTTGAGAAAGCGAACCAACCCCACGAAGAAAAGGACTCGACCACTGTGCAGGCGGCCATTGACGTTATTAAGAATGCACTGAGAATAATGAAAATTGCTAGAGTAATTGGTACAATCGTGGACTGTCCGGTATTAACATTTATTTTCTAGAATAAGAAATAGCATTACTTCGCTTTAAGGCCCCAGACCACTGTGCGCGCGGTATGATGGTGTATTTTTCGTAATTATTTTCAAGCAAACGGTACATGGAATTTTTTTTATTTATTACACATAGTATATATATACACATTGAAGACTGCATACATATTTTTGTACTCAAATCTAAAGTATAGTTTTCGGTGTACGCTGCTTCCATGAGGACACTCTGACGAATTTGCTGCTGGGTGGTTGACAGCTATTAAGCCGTAGGGTACAACCAAAAAATGTATTTAGAAAAAAATAAAAATATATTTAGAAACTAGACATACAGGTTTATAGCATCACGTAGGAGAATTTCGATATCTAAAAAATAAAAAAATGGCGGACTAGCGAATTTCATTTTTGATTTTTTATAGAATTTTTTTATTATTTATTTTAAAAAAATAGAAGGGGGCCCTTTATAAAAAAATCCCTACGTGGTACCATAGAGACTGGATTTTTAAACAGTTTACAACTTAGCGCATGCAAATCGGATGGATAGTTTTTTCTGATATGCTGTCAACCAGGTTGAAAAATGTACTTTTGAGAAAAACGCTTTCAATTTGCTGACGGATAATTCAACATACAAGTATTTTTTTTAAACTGCTGTGTCTCCGTCAATTTTACAAATATCTTTAAAATATTTAGTGAGAGCATTCTTAACAAATGCATCTTTCAGAAAATGAAAAAAAAGAGAAAAATATTTTTTCACAGTGGTCTGGGGCCTTAAGACATTAGATTAAATTATATAGAGAGCATTAAAATAGTGTGATGATCAATTCTTTCTCTTAATTTAAGTAAATGTGACCGGGTGCCGTGCGTGTTTCCCAACTAAACATATTCATTAAATTTTTCAACAATAATGTTAAGAATATATTAATTAGTACATTATAAGTACATATAAGGGCTGCCCTTTGTTCGATTTAACTTTCACAAAAGATTTGGTAACACCCACTTTAGACCCCGCCCCCTCTCACTCTCTCTCCCGTTAGATTCCTGATTGTTCTGTAGGCTAGTTAGTGCATGCTTTTCTCTGACAAGATTAACACGCATGTGATAAATATTGGTGAAAGTTTAACAATACTATGGTTGTGGTGAATAGTGTTGTGAACATAGTAGTGTAGTGTTGGTCCTGAAGAAGAGATGGGTACGCCTCGAAACCGGTACACCTTAAATTTGGTAGTGGTTTTTACTATATTAATTAACACTCTGTTATAATGTCTAACCAAAAAGTTAATGCTTTAAGTATGAATAATATTAATAATAACTAGTACATTGTTTGTACAGGGTTATTTGTAAAACATTAATAACCTCGCAGGACTATACTCTACCTTGATTATGAGTCGAAAATGTTCAAGCTATTATGACCTTATATCAATAGTTAGGAGATATGCGACATCAAAGTTTGCATTTTTTTCCAATATTTATGACTTATTTTTTGTTAAACGTTGGACTATCATTACAATAACTTATATCGAGTATGAAAAAAATATTCCCTTTAAAACAAGCCAAATAAAAAAATAAAAACCTTCGAATTCCTATTGAAAAACATTACGATTGGATTTTTTTCAGGGTTTTAATCATTTTATTTAACTTGTATTGAAACGAATAAATTTTTCGTAATTGATATTACTTACTGTAATGATAGTCCAACGTTTTACAAAAAATAAGTCAAAAACATTGAAAAAAAAAATGCAAACTTTGATGTCCCATATCTCCATAACTATTGATATTAGGTAATGATAGCTTGAACATTTTCGACCCATAATCAAGGCAGGAGTATAATCCTGCGAGGTTATTAATGTTTTACAAATAACCTTGTATATGTTTAAGATTGGCTTACTTCAAGGGCTTTGAATACTGATTTTAATTTTTTTTCAGATAAATATAAATAGCCAAGGAAATTTGCTGCGGTATGACAAATTCGAAGTCACGAACCCACGGAGGCAAACACATCCCATGATGTGCAGTTTATTTGAGCACGTTTTGATTTTTAGCGTAGAAAGCCAACAGGTAAAACAGTTGTTAAAAAAAGTAACCCATAAAAAACAAGTTTTTACTATACTCCCTTTCTTTGTAAAATATAACAATAATTAGAGACGAATTAAAACATTTAACATAACACTAAACTTACAGAAATTTAGTATATTTCTAAAATGTCAGATGTTTTGAGATGTCAAGATTTTGATAGATTCAATTATCATCAATATCGTACCTTATGAATTTCCAGCGTCAAATGATTTAGTCAGAATCAGATTTGAGTAATGTAGAATTCTTCAAAACTAAGCAGAAATCTAAAAGAAATAAATTATTATTTGATTTTTTCCCAAAAAACCCAACTTTTCTGTCGTCTGTGAACCAATTGTTTTGTAAATTTTCGAAATTCGTAGTGATGTACCTATTATACCGACGGAGTAATTCAAATTTAGAAAATATGCCGCGACATTATCGGGCCGCCGCGCCGTTGCTAATCAAACTTTTCTAATGATTCCAATTTGAAAAAACCAATAAAATTTCTAAAAATCCGAAATTATACTATAATTTTTTTTTTTAACGAATGATAGATCTTGTTGATCGTCGCCACGAGTCTGCTTGCCAAGTTTCAACTCGTTTGGATCACGGGAAAAGGGTCAAAAATCGATCCAAAGTTTTTTTTGACGGCAAGCAAGTTGAGTAAAAACTAATAATTATAAAGTACACATGTGCAAATTTCGCTTTTGATCTTGCTTGATCAAGAGTTATATTTTCTCGCTTCATTATTTGTTCGCTACCACGTTTGTCCGCTGAATTTGCGGATTTCGTTAATCTTGTATGTCTGAGAACCCTTTCATTCTTCCCTCTTGGATACCACTGGATGAGAGATTTTTTGTAGATTTTGACGATACAGTAAATAACAAAAAATACAGATGCATACACAGAATGCGTGCTACTATATTCTTACTATTTTCAAAGTTAACTTAACTTGTGAAAATTGTCAAATATCATAAGTCGAATGCCTCAGCCACTAGACTAATAGAGTATGATGGCAGATGTAACAACTATTTTTATCTTGGACATTTTTTCTACGCCATCCATTTAACGTACACTTTTGCCGCGTGTCTGAAGTATTTTTAGGAAAAATATATATTTTTCATAAACGTTACTGTTTTATTTTAACAATATTTATGTGAAAGTATGTCCTAAGAACACAGTTACTGGATTTTGCCCCAGAGGGATGATTAATTAATTAAGGATAAACTATTTATATACGAGAAAATACCTGTCTCAACATGGAGCTCTCTAGTGAGACAGGCACAGAAAAATCAAACCTTACCAATGTATATAAGTAAAGCAATGAAATAAATGAAAAAAAATTAAAGTGGATGGAAGTCTCTTATACGATGGCTCAGGGCTTACAACCCGTATGAGCTGGCTTAAGTAATCTTAAGTAATCACTCTACAGAATGCAATATACGTTAAAAAGAAATATTGCTAAAAAAAAACGCTTTAAAAAATAAAAAATATAATATATAAACCAGTTGCGAAAACTATGTTTACTAACTTGTCAATGAGTATAAAATAACAACAGATATCTCTATCAGAGGCCAGTGCAATATAAGAAATGTTCTGGATTCGAACTATATATATAGAACTTTATACATTTTGATGTTCCTACGATGGAATTGGTGAACGTCGCATTGTGCAGAGTGATCACTTAAGCCAGCTCATACAGGTTGTAAGCCCTGAGCCTTCGTAAAAGAGACTTACATCCACTTTTCTCATATATAAATAGCTTCGTCTCTGTGAGACTTCAATAATTTATCCGTATAATTAGTTACTGTTTTAATTTACAAAACCATTTTTGTTTTTTAAAACAGGTACTCCACAGTTTTATAATGGTTAAATTGTAACAAATAAGTAATAAACTTAATAAATTTGCTTTTGGGAATAGTTTAATCATTTTAAGCGAATTAGATGTATTACATAATATTTAAATGTGTAATAATTAATTAATTATTAACAAATTGACATATTTACGGAAAAAATATTAGCAAATATCGATAAATATCACTAAATACGATTTTTATATGTACTTAGAAATATTTGGATAGGTTGATTAAAAAATGTATATATTAGGTCCTTACATATAAAATTGGCGTTTAGTATGGGAGGAACATAAAGCCGATTTTTTTAATTATAATATATTTATTTAATCAAAGTATGTACCATTGCTATCTATGCACTCGATCCCTTTACTAAAAAAACCATTCGGACGGGAATCAATAAAATCTTTGAAGGCGGTTTGGACTGCCCCATCGGAGTTGAATTTTTCCCTTTGCAAGAAGTTATCCAAATTTCGAAAAAAATGGTAATCTGTTGGGGCAAGGTCCGGAGAGTACGGTGGATGTCTTAGACATTCCAATTGAAGCTCCTCTAATTTGGTAGCCGTCTGTTGTGCAGTGTGTGGTCTAGCGTTATCATGAAGCAGCAGTGGCCTAGAGCGATTAACCAGCCTCGGTTGTTTAGCAGCTAGCTTTTCCATCATGGTTTGCAGTTGCAGACAATAGACATCTGCCGTAATCGTCTGGCCAGATTTAAGAAAGCTGTAGTGAACGACACCAGCACTAGTCCACCAAACGCTCACAAGTAACTTTTTTGGAGTCAATTTTCGCTTGGGGCATGGTTTGGCTGGTTTCGGCAGGGTTCAGCCGTTGCGATGAGCGCTTCCGATTATCGTACAGGATCCACTTTTCAACACAGGTAATGATTCGATTTAAAATCCCTTCATTATTGTGCCGGTTGAGTAATGCAACGCAGCAGTCAACGCGCGTTTGTTGATTTGCTTCACTTAATTCGTGAGGTAACCACCTTTCAAGCTTTTTCACCTTACCAATTTGCTTCAAGTGGATTAAAACAGTTTTATCACTAACACCGCAGCCTGCAGCTAACTCGGATGTGGTTTGCGATGGATACGCTTCCACAATAGCCTTCAATTCTTCATTATCAACTTTGGTCTCCGGCCGTCCACGGGGCTTGTTCTGCAGGTCGAAAATTCCAGAACGAAAACGTTGGAACCAAAAACGCACTGTGTTTTCTTTTGCGGCACTGTCGCCATACACATCATTAATCCTTCGAGCCGTTTCTGCAGTACTGGTGCCACGGTGGAACTCGTACTCGTAAATAACGCGATATTTCAAGTTTTTCATTTTGTAAACTGAGTGACGCAAAGAAAACAATTGAGGAAAAAACAAATGAATT